>JAOEGS010003774.1:0-52902 GCA_025447755.1 Corythornis vintsioides
TATATGCAGCATAATTCCTTGAATATCAAGCTACAATTACCCTTCAGGAGATTAAATATTTTGAAACAATACTGCTAATTTGAATGGAATATCAGGACATTAATCAAACATCCATAATACTACTTTGCTGGGTAGGCATGACAAGCCTTTAAGGAATTGATCTGGCACTCCAAATTTCTAAGGCATGTTGAAAAAAATATTATTGGATAGTTAAAAGTCTACATGAACTGTGGTGTGGGACCATTACAATTACATGCATGTTTAATTCCAAGGTTAAATGAGTTGTGGAGGATTTAATCAGTTTTATTTGTAGTAACTATTCTACAGACAATATGCTTGAAGCCTCAAATAGCTATATTCTCTATATTTTGTTTAATTCAGATGTCAAAACAGAACTGCTCTCAGCAGGTATAAAATTACTTACACTAAAAGGTCATCTTTGAAAGTATTTTCATATTGCAGATAATCAAAACAGAGTATAGCAGAATTTTGTTGGTAACTGATGGCAGAGCAGATGTGGAACAGGATCACTGGGATGTGATGATGTGAGTAGTCCTAATGAAATGCCACTAAACCTACTAACCATTTAGACTGGAAAATACTCATGTGGGATCTAATGTTTCACTCATGGTAAAGCTTGATTTTCTGGCTCAGTAGCTACTATTCATATGGGTGGAGTTGCTCCTACCTTATACATCATCAGAAACAGATTCACTCTGTCTCCTCTCTTCCTTTTGAGCTGTCAGGGTTATAAAGGCAGATGTTTCATGATGTGTAATTCACAGTGTGTGGGTTTTGTTTTTTTTTTAGATGTAACATTACGTTTACGTTTCCAGATTAACATTTGTGGTTTTGAGAAGACAAAAATATTATTTAAAGTAGTCTTTCTCTTGCCATATTATTACATACTTTGCTTTAGATTAATTACATATTTTTCCATGTGAACTAGAAGGAATTGAAAATAGACTTGTTGATCTCAGAGGTCTATTCCAGCCTCAACAATAATTCTGTGTAATTCTTTGGTCAATATAAATGGCTCTCTGCCTCATAGAACCATATGCAGCCTCAAAAGCATGAGGATCAGGGCTCTGATGTAACACAGCATAAAGATGCATATTAGGAAAAATATCACAGCCATTAAATTTATCAAGCTCTCCTGGGGGATTATATTATCACACAATATCACAGAGTTTGGAAGGGACCTCTGGATATCACCTAGCCCATCCCTTCTTCTCAGACCAGGGTCAACTAGAGCATGCTGTTCTGTGATTGTCCAATTGAGTTTTGAATACCTACAAGGACAGATGTCCCACAGCTTCTCTGGATAGACTAGTAATCATTATTATTGACCTGTAGTATTTTCATATTTGTCAGTGAGGTGAAGTTTAATCAGATCAAGAAAGCAGGATTTATGTTCTGTAAATATGGAAGTGAATTCCCTCAAACACATTTGCAATATCACCATATTTAAAGTTAAAGAAGGTTGGAAGAGTCACTTTTTTTTTTTTTTTTTCTCTTTTTAAACTTTCTCATCCATATCACAGTTTAAGGCAGACCCAGGAACAGCAATAGAAATTCCATCAACTGTCATCTGGAATGCAAATATGAACCAAATGATTTTTTTAAAAAATTACTAAGATGAATAACTCAGATATGGTTAATATTTTCATTCCATAACTGACCTATATATATGAATAGAACTTTTTTTTTTTTTTTCAAATTGTGTTAACCAGTCAGTAGTGGGGTTTTATATTTAACCTTTGAACAACCCAAGTTTTCTTCTTTATTAGTAACTCCCATAATAATTACACGAAATTATCAGGAAGATATATGCAACATCTTTCAAAATTAATCATTTTATCTAGTTGTAAAAACCTACTTTCAATAATAATACTAAGGATAGTAACAGCTGTTGATTAATGAATAAGAGTAGCTCTGGAAAAGATCAAAGACAGAAGCTTTTCATGAAAAAATAGCACCTGGAACTTAATGGTAACAACAGTTATTATCCTGCTAGATGAATTATCTCACAGAAAAGTAAATTAACAAGAAATGTTCTTGGAATTTAGAGAATTCCACTTACTTCAGTGAACTTTTGATCTGTTTGCCATTTCTTAAGAGTTTATAAGCTCCAAACTAAAGCTTCTAAGCTTCCCATCTGTAGCTCTCAGAGTCAGGCCAGCATGAATCACAGGAGCCAATTACTGCAAAGTGTTGCCATGCCAGCAGTGGCATTCACTTTTCTTTAATATTTTCACTAACCTTATTTCCCCTGTGAGCAAAATAGCTGCTGCTGTTTGTTCAGACTTGGCGGCCATGGTAAAACTAGCTGTCAGACAGCCTGAGATCCTCTTGCTAATTTCAAGCTCTGTTGAGCAGTACTGTGGTGGCAAGACTATCACTCAGTGTTTAGGAACAGCCCCAACAGGGGGTGGAAAAAAAAAAAAAAGGAAAACTGCAGTTTTTGCTTATCAGAGAAAAACTGTTGGGTTTTTTTGGTTGTTTTGTTTTGCTTTTTTTTTTCTTAATGGAAGAATTCACTGTTACTTCTTAAGAAAAGGTGAGTAAAAGGAATCATAAAACACTGGTTTCAATTAGGATGATCAGAAATGTTAATACCTGAGAATAATTTGTCTTACTGAAACTATTCATACTACAATATCATGATCAAGGTATCACATATCTGAGCAGCACAGGTTCAGAAAGACAAAGAAAAATTTAGAAATATAACAGTCTTAGGGATGTAGAATATACACAGGCCAACAGGTAAAAAAAAAAAATGTTGTTGTGTGTTTTTTCTTTTTTTAATTTACTTATTTTTATTTACCTTATAAGTTACAATAATTAAAAGTGACACTATTAACCACAGGGAATTACACAGACATCCTAAGTAGACCTACTTCCAGGACATTAGTAAATCCTACCATTGCAGGTTTCCTATTAAGAGATTATAGAGTTCTCTGGACAACGTAGTAATCATCATTACTGACCTGTTGTATTATCATGTTTGTTAGTGAAGTTTGATCAGATCAAGAAAGCAGGAAGAAAGAAGGAAATGCCAAGCCATGACCCTAGAGAGGAATAAGGCGGTACACCAATACACGCAACTGAAAGGCAGTTTTGCAGAAAAAGACCTGGGGGATCTGGCTGTACAAGTTGGAACATGAGCCAGTGATGTGCCCTCACAACAAAGCAGGCCAAAAGTGTCTGTAGTTTCATTAGGGGAAAAGGATTGACAGCAGGTTGAGAGAGGTGACCTTTTTGCTCTATTCAGCATTGGCAAGACGCATCTGGAGCGCTGGGTTCAGATCTCAGATTCTCAGTACATGAGAGACATGAACAAACTTGAGTAAGTTCACCAAAGTGAAGCTGAAGAAGGGACTGATTTAACTGACATGCAAAAAGAGGCTGAGAGAGCTGGAGAGAGCTGGAGTTGTTCTTCCTGGAGAAGAGAGAGCTCAAGGGGAATTGATGTATGTATATAAATATCTAATGGGCACGTCTAAAGACAGAGCCAGACTACTCTTGTTGGTGCCCAACCACAGGACAAGAGGCAGTGGGCACAAGGTGAAAAAAGTGAATATCTATTTGAACATAACTTTAAGTAATAAGCCACATATCTAAAACTAGAAAAATTGAAAGATTTTCATAAATGGGAAGAGGATGACTTTACAACTCATACCAATTTTTGGATACTGACAGTGACTAAGAGACACCAAAAATCTACAAGAGCAATAAATACATAGGATACTGTAGTTATTTCCAGGAAGATGTGGATAAATGCCTGAACAAGTAGTATCAGAACAAACTTCAGCTGATGTAAGATACTTTATTACACTTCAGCTTCTTGAAACAACTATCCAGGAAACTCTACTAAAAGAATTAGACAAAGAATAATATTCTGCAGCTAGTATAGAGGTTCCTTCAAGTCATCTTAATAGAGAGACAAAATAGCCATAAAATTGACCTAGCTAAAAAATAGAAACAGTGGAGAAGAAAAGTTAAAAATAAAAATGGATAACAGAAGCATAGAATTGTATTTCAGAAAATGAGGACCGTGTCCACATAAAGTGAAAGAAAGGAATCGTAAGCCCTGGCAAATTAATTCTGAAAATTAAGAAGACAAAAAAAACAAAAAAAAAAAAAACAAAAAAAAAAACCAACCAACTTTGAAGAACAGTTTGTTACAGGAATGAAGTTATTAATAAGATGCTTTCAAACACGTTAGAGGAAAATACCACAAAGTTTGTAGTTTCAACAGATATTTAATATAGGGAAAGAAGGATATTTAATATAGTAAAGCAGTAAGATCATGGTGGAAATTGTGAAGCTGTGATTGGCATTGCTTTTCACTACAGAAAAACTTGGGAATCCTGAGTCCTATGCTGAAACCTTTCCTCACAAGAAATGACTTGGAGGAACTGTCTCAAACTACAGTGTCATCTGAATGTAAGAATAAGTAAATAAATAGCAACTCTCTGATAAGGCTAGATAGTACATAATTTTGAGCATTAAAGGAACTCAGAATTATAAATTCTTTAACTAGTAACTGTGTTATATAGATTAGCATTTAAATTAGCTGGAGAATTGGAGGAATGAAAGGCTAAAATTATAGCAAATTTGGAAAAGTGCTTGAGGGACATTCAGGCTATTATAAACTAATAGGTTTGATTTCAGAAATAGGTTGTTTAAAAATCTAATAAAGAAAAGAATAAGTAAATATTCAGTTAAATAATCTAACATGGAGAAAGAATCAACACAGCTTTCTTTTGAGAGAAACTATGTTTTGCAAACCTATTAGAGTTCTCTGAATTAGTCTTCAGGCTTGCAGGGAGGTTATCAATTTGTTAAAAACACTAGACTTCCAAAGGCTTTTGATAAGTAAGTAGCAGCAGAAAAAAAAAGTTTGCTGAATGTGCATACTTATAGAACATGGTAAAAATGAAATTTTATTGCAGAGAAATCTCACAATACCTGAACATGATGCTCAGAAATATATATATATCTCCCTATAATGTGCATAGCCAGGATGTGTGACTCCTCTTACTTCAAGGAATCTATCCATTAATGAAAAGTTTCTTGACTGTTTGAAATCAAGTTCCTGGACAAAAAGGACTAGCCATATGCAAAAGAAGACTTTAAGACCACATGCTTTTGAGTTACTCTTACTAGGAAAAGAAATTTTGAATGAGATTCATCTGCTGTGGTTTAAGCATTTAAATCTTAGCTGAATTTCAGGTAATCTCATAAAGTTTCCATTATAATGAAAGGAGAGAAATAGGCATCTCAAGAGGGCAATTCAGCTTCCTACTTTCCATTATTTTAAAATCATATTTGGAACAAAACTAATAGATCTCTGGAGGTGTGTATTTCCCTCCACTGAGAAGGGCCTAATTGGCTAACTTTTAGATGCCTGAATTAGGGGCAGATGCCTAAAAATTAGGACAAAATAATACCATTATTAATATTTTCCTGTCCCTTGGGAAATATTTTTTTTTTCATTGTGCATCATTCAAATGAAGCAAATTATTTTCTATTAACTTTTAAAGTGCACTTCTCATAAACTTCAACCAAGAAGGTGCTTTAAAGTCAGACGTCTCCAGGATAATGTCCAGGTGAAAATAGAAGTTTATTAAAGAAATTTTGCAACTTTAACTTATAGAGTTTGACTACAATACACATGTAAGAACAAATTATGTTTTGTTGCCAGGACAACAAAAGCAAAAACCAGGCAAAATAATGGAAGCAATTTACAGCTCTGTGGGATAGCTGGAGATACACAAACATACTGCATTTCTTATAGAAGAAAAAAATATGATCTATCAAATTCTTATTTTACTGCAAGAAAGGATGCAGCACATGACAATAAGGAAAATCACATTTCTGATTACCCAAAGTAAGGTTTATTTAATAGTCCATTAGGTGACTGTGAGGAAGCCTGTTTATTTCAGCCTAAGAATTCCATCTCAGTCACCCCTACCCATCCTGTCCCATGCTAGGGGGACAAAAATTTTCAAGGTTTGTTGTTATTGCAGTGGAATCCCTGTTCATTTATTCTTTCTCCTTCTAAGCAGTTTAATATTGTTCTCAGAAGCATTCAGCCTGATTCAACATTCTTATTGCACAGCCACACTGCAAAAGACTATATAGCCTATAGGCCTAGAACACAATCTAAACAAAAGAACATCTGTCTCTGAGAAAATATTAAACACTTAAAAACCTGTTGCCAAATCGTGGCCTCTGATTCTAGGAAAAAAAAAAAAAAATTATAGAAAGAATTACAGACCCAATGGGAGATTCCAATCTTCCAACACTTTTCATATACAAAAAAACATATTTAAAAAGATGGTAAAAGAGCAATAATGTAGTTTGAAAATTTTATTCAAAAACACTGCAACAACATCTAAAAAAAAAAAAATCACCCAGAATATGTCCTGGGTCATAAGGCACTGCTTAGAATAATGTAATAGAATATCTCATTGAAAATTATGGGGGGTACTGCCATTAGCTCCTAAAATATCACAAAACAAACAACTATAATAATGTAACATTGAATGCCTTCATTTACTCAGAGCTGACAACAAGTTTTCTTAATTATGTTTAAAAAAAAGTAAAAAAAAAAGGCAATTTAAAAACTAATATATGACTGTAGTGGTAACAAACTGAATCTCAGATATTTGTGGATTTTTTGAGGGATTGTGATTTCATTTTTTTTATAGCCTTACTGACATAGATCTCATTGCCATTTTGTGAACAACTTACTCATAATTAAGCCCATATGAAGATGTTGTCTACAGTTCACTTATAAAAATCTCTGAATATTATGTCACCTAACCAAATCTGTTTAAACCTCAGAAGTAATAAGATAGCAAAGATATGGAAAATTCAAATGCTGTTTCTATCTCATGGAGTTCAGAATTACATTACACACAGAATATAATTAACTATATTGTATTCTAGTCTAAATAGCAAGTTAAGAGAGTAGATTTCATCAATTAGCATAAACAGAATTAGAGCAATAACATGTACTATATTAACTAAACATCAGCAGAAATCAAGTTATAGTGTAAAATGAGGATGTAGACAAAACACATAATCATATCTAGGGAGTGATTTGAACTATAATTAAAGTCACAGACTAGAAATTAATACAGAAGTTTGGAAGGTGATGTGGATTTTCAAATCACTGATTAATACAGAAAGCAGCAGGAGAAGCAGAGAATGAAAAAAAGTCTCTCTGTAATGAATAGGATGTCACCAAAGCTATGGAATTCCCTGTCCTTAAAAAGCAAGGGATCAAAAGATAGAATGAGAATGTGACATCCTAATGGTGGGATTAATCTCTGTTAACTTAGTCATCTAAATTCTAGGCTACTTTACTAAGCTAATTACGAAGGCTCCTGTCACAGCTCACTGGAGAAGTGAGCTACTCAGAGGGCTGATTATCCTGTGTTATTACATTGGGGTGAAAGACCCAGATGAATTTATCTTTCTTTGCAACTACATATGGAGGGATCCTGGACATCCCAGTAAAAATACACTTCTGCCTTTTAAATAGCTAATACTAATGTCATATGAGCCCAAACAAAGTCAAAAAAAGTTTTGTTCAAGGAATATTTCCATTTCAAATGTTTAGCCTTAACCTATGCAGAAAATAGTGCTCATCAGACTTAGTATCTGAGACCCTTCTAGCAAAACCAAAACTGTGAATCCATACCAAAGCTTCAGATAAATTCCACAGGGGACTGAAATAATATTTTCCAGAACAATTACTTAATCTTACCCCTCGGGAAAAAAAAAATACAAAGGAATTTTTTAATCAATGAACACTGCAATATAGAAGACAGTGTGGAACTGACCAATAATTATGGTCAGAAAATTTGGCTACTGAGCAATAAAGAGTGATGAAAAGGCTTTATTTATGCTAACAATCATATTAGTGTGAGAAAAGGGGAAGTATTACCAGGAAACATTTTCACTGATCTACACAAATTCAAAATCACTGATTTGTGCCTCCTGATCAAGGTCTGCAAAATCCACAGCAGGATGAAATTCATTAATCCATAGCAACATTAAGAGGGTAACACTTTCACACTTTCCTTGTATCATGTCATTGTTTTGCATGAAAGCATATTTTCAAAGTGTAATTTTTTTTTTTATTCAGCTAACAGAAAACACAGCACTTCCTGCAAAGTGCAGTTAATCCATTTCCAGTCTGTACCATTTAACCCAGATCTGAAATTACCTTTGCCCCATGCAGGAAGACCATTTGTCCTTACAAGAGGTTTTGAGAACTCTTTCCTGACATGCAATAATTCTTATTTGTGTAGTAAAAGAATTTATGACAAACGTCTAAGCCTTTGTCAAGCTCACAAACAATAACACCACATCAGAATGGTCTGTTACAAACTGCATCACCTCAGTCATCACACAGACACACACCTTTCATTCACACTGTTCTGGAGGTCATACAAATACCCAGTTGGTTTTGCACGTGACAGTGTTATCCACCACTCATCTCAGAAGTCAGGGCAGTGGAAAAAACGTTTCATAATGTAAACCTCATTACAAGGAGCAGGAAAAATAACCTTAAAGCTTACTTATTATTATTTCTCTCTTTCTTTCTTTCTTTCAGCAGTCTTAAAGAAGGTGAAGTATGACATCAAGAGACTGAAAATAAAACTACTTTAAACATAAATACAAATAATTAACAGCATCCACACTTCCATTTCCCCCACAGCTGTGAATACACATAGGCTGAGGTAGCTCCCATCCTAGGGAACCCTGTCACAACTGACAAACTGCTTAACCATATTGCCAGTTTTAAAATGTCAGATTTAAAATCACCAGATGTGTGGCATTTCAATCTCAATATTGTATGTTTACTCTATTCTCAGATGTAAGACTTCATCCAAAACATATTGCAGTCATTAAGAATCTTTCATTCAGCCTCAGCAAGCCATGAATCAGACCTCCAAAAGAAAATAAGTTGCTTTTTATTATTATGTTCTTGCTTTTACAGTAGCCAAATGGAACCAGAGCTTACTCACCTTTTCCACACTCTGAGGTCCAATCATGCAGTGTTTACTCAAATTAAGATCCTACTGAAAATAGTGGGGATTTTTTTTTTTACCTCTCAAATATATGATAACAAGTCAACATACAAGTCAGCAAAATTCAGCAACTCTCTATAAGCTTATTAAAAACTGGAATGTCCTAATTAAGGATGGAATAGGCTCCTCTGTGAAGTCTACTGCCTGCAGTGAAAAGGCCAATAACATGGTAGTCTCTTTTCACAAGCTTAGTCTGTGACAGAGTAACTGATTCATAGATTCATAGATTCATAGATATTACTGACTAATGATCTAGTTTTGATTAAAGGTGTAGACCAGATATTCATTTAAGGCAGCCTAATCTACATCCAACAAACTTGTATCAATCAGAATCTGCCCAATTTCTTTTGTGATGTTGCTGTCTGCATGTTCCCAATTTGTCTAATAAGCCACCAAGCTTTCCACAGCCAGTAAAAATATTACATCTCTGGGGGTTTTTTGCAACTGCTTCTTTAAACAAACATAGTATCAGAAGGGAAAAAAAAAAAATGCTGATTATGATTTTTATTTTTTAGGCATGAACTATAAAAGAAACAAACAATAGATACAAGGGAATCATATGCCCTTTTTCTAAGGAATGCACCTCATCAAAATATTAGAAATCATATTAAGTGCTGACTAAAGAGAAATCTGGAGTTATTAGCTTCTGCAGAGATTAAGTTTTGGGTTTAAGTCTTTGGGTAAGACATTATTTTACATTCCCATTTATGCTAGACAGATGTACAGAGTATCTCACACTGAAATTACAATACTCTCAAATTTAAAACTAATTTTTCCTATTTGTATTATTTTCTTATCCACTCTGTACTCAATATTCTCAACTCATATGATTTCGAAACTCATTTATACTGGTGTATATCAGAAGTAAACCCAATAAAATGTTCATCACTATGCCGTTGTAAAATTGTATTCAAATCAAGCTTATAAACTTTAGAATATCAAATTAAATAATGCATCAAATCTACTATCCACTCTCTCAATGTGACAAATGACTAGGGCTTCAGAGAAGGACAGATTGCTCTGGAGTCAAAACATAAAACCCAACATAAAGGATAAAGAGATAGATCTGCAGGGTGAAAAAAATAAGAGATGTATACAGTGCTCTGTTCCCTACATTACCAAGCAGCAAGAGAAGGAACTGGAAAGGTGGTCCACAGCAGAACTGAGAATGCTCTGCTATTATCCTCCTGCCCCCTGAAAGTTGAGAAGGCATTTTAGAATTTAAAAAATGCCATAAACAGCTTTTAGTAGCAGCTTTACGGATAAACTGAATTAAAGGTATTTTCAAGACTCTTATTTTGCTCTGAGATACTTGTTTCGAGAGAGTTTCTGGCAAAATTTTTCAATTGCTACCATTGTAATTGTAATGAGTAATGTAATCAGTAATGACAGGTTTAGGAACATGTGCATTACCCTGCTTGTATTTTGTCACACAGCTCTGCAATGTAGTCTCTGAATGTTAGTGCCCTCTGAAGGACCATGGCCTTGAATTTTCTTTGAGAGACTTACTAGCTGTGCCAGTAGATGTCAAAAATCTGTCTATTTTACAAATTGTTAAAAAGCTGTTTCTCAAGAAACAGTTTTAAGAGTTCTTTCATTTTGTGCTGATTAAAAGATGCTGCTTCCCAAAATTTGTACAGATGGATACCTTGTGCTGTAAAGACTCAATATGATAGAACAGTTCAATATTAAAACAAGGCATTAGAAGAAAAAAAGTTTTTGAGTGAAAATGTGTCTAGAAGGATTTTAAGATATAAGAAGGGATTTTTCTCTTTCATTTGAAAAAAAAAGTTTCCTGTGATAGAGTTTACTGAAACAGATTGAAGATATGGCATAGCATCTGCCACTGCTCTTTAGAATGAGCAGGAAAAAAAAGTCACTTATTGCTAAGCTGATTTTAATTTCAATAATGTTCATATTTTCTTCACAGGCATGTTTGTTTGTTTGTGGTTTTGCTGCAAAAATATTGTGAGCTGTTTTCTAAATTAAAATCAGGCAGTTGAATACTATATTTAATCATTAGATAATTATGGCTTCCTTCTGTGTATATATGGGTAATAAAAAGTAGGCTTCATCTCCTCTCTTGTCAGTCAATGTTAGTCTAAGCAAAAGCCTATCTCTTTCTCTCTCTGTTTGTCTCTCTGGTTAATGAACAAATGCATTCAGAATAAGTGTAAGACATCTATTTCTGATATCTTTCATAGGATGTAAGTTAATTGTAGAGGGATATTAGATAGCATTATTTACTTCTAACAGGATAGACAATTATAGTCCCTGAAAAAGTCAAATGAAAGTATGGTTTTGATTTATATAACTTTGATGATTGTAATTCTCCAGAAATATGGTATGAATATTTCTCACATAAGGAATAGCTTCCAAAGTTCTTTTATCAAAGTCTGTTCCAGAACCATGGCATATTTTAGTACAGGGAAAGGATAGAAAGATAATTAGGAACATAAAGACAGGTGACCTCTTCTAATTTATTAATTTACAGTTGGCTGACATGTCATTTGGAAATATACATTAAATCCTAACCACTCTGCAAATCCAGATTTCTTTTAAACAAAACCAAGAGTGATGTCACTTGCCAAAAGCAGTTAAACCAAATCTAGTAACTTTGTTTAGTAGCAAAACCCTGAAAAACCATGTGCTTTCTACACTGAACAACTCAGGAATTCAAACAGCATTGAAATAATGATAATAGGGCTTTGCAATTCTTACACAGATATTTCATGCAGTTACTAATGTATACTATTAGGCAAACTTGTTACCTAAAATGTGATATGCACAGCTAAATAGAGTATTAATGTATGGGCTACTATCAAGTAATTCATTTTCATTTTAATTCCCACAGTGTTTATTATATCTAATGAGTGACAAGCAAGGTAACAGCAAAATCTGAAGTTTACAAAATTGAGTTAATCCAAACCAGAGGATTAAGTAAAATGTTAGAGAGAACTAACCAAATGAAGCGAAGGGGGAAATGATACTCAGAATAAATAAGTGCAAAGTAATTTATACATAAGGAAAACCTTAAGATGCTTACTTACCTCAAGAAAGAAACCATTAGTGATTGCAGTAACTGAGAGATATTTACGTAATTTACAACTGCAGTCAGAAAGCAAATAACACATTAAGCTGCATAAGAAGTAAAATTATGAATTGCACAGAGTTTCAAAGTTCTTTTGTATGAGTCAATATTCTGACATCATCTGAAGCACTGTATGCACTACAGCATGGTGCTGGGAGATGGATTACACACAACATCCCAGCCTTTATCTATTATTCAAGTTTCTACCAGGCTTTGCGAGAAATAATCTGTGCACAGATGAAAGGAATGGGTTGCCAACATCAAAATAAAACAAGTAGGGACAAAGGTGAATGCTACCTGAATCTCCTGATTCCTGTTGTGAGAAGGTCCATTTTTTTAATTGGTTACTTACCTTAAAAAACTACATGAAGCAGAAAAGCCTGGAAAGAACAACCAGGAGCAAGGAAGACACTTTTCTTATTTGAAAAGAGTTTGAAAAGACTGATTTATTTATTTTTTAACAAAGACCATTCACATAAGAGCTTCAATGAATACACACAAAATAATGAATTGCCCACAGAAGATAAATGTCTGTTCTTCTGCACTTATATCACAATTATCAAAGGTATCAAAAAAAAAACCCAAAAAAAAAAAAACAGTAGAAGAAAATACTTCACATGATAATAACAATTAGACTGTGGGAATCATTTCCAACAGTTTAAGAATACTGAGGAAACTAAGAAATACTGCTAAGCCCTTTGCTTCAAAACATAAAATTGACACTTACTATGAAAGATTATTTTAGTGGAATGATATGTGAGAATTTCTGGTTACTGTACAGTGTAAGGGTCTAATAGGAGACTCAGGAGATGGAGAAAATAAAAACACCCAGGTACATAATCTATGAGGTGCAGGAAATAACAGATAATACTTGAGATCAGAACTCTTAGGTCTTAACTGATAGGTCATTGAAGGAATCATCCAAAGCCTTAAAAAAGTTCAAAATGAACTTTCCAACTGGTAAGAAGGGGAAAACAAGATTACTGTTAATCTCATGGGAAAGAGTAGATTTATTGTGGGATAGCTGAGGTGTCATGTGGGATTATATAAAGTATTATGGGACATTTAAAAGAAGAACCAAAGGCATAAAAAGAAGAGGATTGAGGTGATTTGGAGAAGAATCAAGTATGGGAAAATTGAGAGAAATACAGAAAAAAAACCTGCCCAAACATTAAAAGAAAAAAAACCCTGTCACTATTCTTGTATGGCCAAGCCTGAGTATTCTGAGTATTCTCCTGTCTCCAGTAAGCTTTATTTCTGACTGTTTTCTGTGCAAGTGTGCTTTCCAGTATGCTTGTGTCAAGGATTAGGGCTGGGCTGGCCACTAGACAAACAACAAATGCTCTTTATTAACCCTCTTCAATTCCAAAAGGGAAAGAGTAAGAATCTGCATGTTTGGGGCTCCTTGTAACTGGTCAGAACTGAAAATATGATTAGCAGCAGCCACTTCTGTCATACTGAGACAGGAGGAACCTGAAAGTGCAGAAGGCCACCAGGTTTGGAAGCCATTAATATTTAGAGCACAATCTGGCAAAAACTTTACACAGTTCTGCTTATGCTGAAGAATTTCCACTTTTTTTTTTTTAAGATACTAGTACTGGTTAACTATGCAAGTCAGGCATAGGACTACATGGCCCTCAGGTGATGACAATAGACACTAAATTCTTTTTGAAAACTACTTGTGCAAAAAAACCCATTTCTTAACACCCAAAATTTATATGAACAAAGAAAATAGATGTTATTGTGTAAGAAACTCACATTAAACAACAAATTATTACTCAATTTTTCTTTTTGTAATAAATACAAAGATTGCAAGAACAGTTTGTGCTCAATATTTGTACCATCCTTACCTATAAACTTCCCAGATCCATTTCACTGTGACAGCCACCCCGTAAGAAAGAAATTATATTTACTATGGTAAGTACCATGCATAAAGATCATATTTCATGTAAGTTATTTTTCAGATTTAGTGTTATGTAGGTAGCAATTTTTATGGTCATAAAATTGAATTAACTTAAGAGAGACCTATAAAAATTAGACTGTATATCGAATACAGTGGTGAAATGTCACACTGAAATCTACTGCAGTAGCCTGTGTAACTGTGTATATTCAAAGCATTGGTTCAATTAACTTTGCAATAAATAATGGAGTGTGCAAAGACCTGCAGCTTGTATTGAATTTAGTGGTGAATTGACATGAACAAAAAAATGAAAAGAAATTAATAAAGATTTTTAAGGTTTGTTTTTTCTGATAATGTATTACATGTTACTGCAACACCATGTTTCAGTTCAGCTATACTCTTGGGAAAAGCACCACTTATTTCTGTAGGTTTTCAGTACATAGTGAAATGATGTACTGATGGATCACCAAATATCAGAGCACTGTTCAGGACTGTATAAACAATTCCTTTGAAACAGGCAGAGGTAGGTTGCCAGAGAAAGATTTCCATCTACACATAACAACAGGTACAAAAGTAGTAGATTCATCAGGGAAATCAAGTAACATTTTTAACATTATTTACCCTATACCATCAGTACTGTCTCCCATTAAACTACAAAACTTTTAATGTGCTTTAATTACCTGATTTATTTTAGTGAAGAGCAAAATTCTTATTCTACTGAATGAACAACTATTGAAATTTAAAAACTATGAGCCAACAGTAAAGACAACAGCCTAAACTAATAGGTTAAGAGTTTGGAGGGGGCTGCTTGTTTTGCTTTTTGATTTGTTGTTTTGATTGTTTGGCTTTTTTCGGGGAGCAGTGCCCCAAAACATTTTAGTCCTTATATAGTCTATATACTGGAATGTACAATTTCATACAAGTGAGAAATGGCTACTTTTTACTTCAGTTCAGCCACCAAAGGACCACAAGCAAGAATAATGGAGTTATTTTCTTTATAATCTTTAGCAATCTTAGCTAAAATCACTTAAATTACAGGATTTGTGATGGTCTAAAATGGGAATTTTGGGGGTTTTTTTGTTAATCTGGGAACAAACCAAAGCATTCTATAAGGCAGTCTGCAACTGTAAAATTTGTACTGAACATTCTGTGAACTGAAAATACGATTAAAAATGAGCAAATGTATGAAATTGTAAATGTTAATGTTCAAAAATAAATTATTTCGATCAGTCAACCTTTTTGTTTTTTTAATGTTTGCATGCAAGATCAGAAACAGCCATTCTTTGGGATTAAATATGCATTCAGAACAATCATTGTTCTGACAGCTAGAAGTGGGTATACATAAATTACTCCACTGAAATTCAACATTTATATAAACAGAAATAGTCATTAAATACATGAAAATTTGAAAACATCCTTGACCCCTTCTTTCCTCTTTGCATTTTCACATTTGGGATATGCCCAGAAAAGTTACTCCATTCAAATTTCAAATGGAGTGGTACTTCCATAAAGAGAACAAAAACTTGATTTCAGTACTCAATGTAGTCTCTATAATTATTGAAAAATAGTTTTTCTCTAATCTTTTAGTAACACCTGATACATTATGCTCAAGAATAACTGTTACTTTCTCTATGGTCATACTACATGCATAATTATAAACTCAGTTTTCATCATATGCTCATGAATGTCCTCGTATAATAAAAAAGGACAGATCTTTTTCTTCCTCTGTCATTTTCATCTTCTTTGCCCTAGCTTATGTGGATTTTCCTATTAGCTCATGAGCAGGTGACAAGTACTCACTTTTTGGGTATAAAATTTTGATCCCCTGTGTTGAAATGTATGTCAACACCAGATTTCACTAATTCATTACAAATTCTTCTGTCAAGGTCATCTAGTTCATAGATCAAGATTCAGATATTCACTGAGATTAACAAACGTATGTTGAGGAGGATTTTAGTCCACATCACTCTGTCTAAATTGTATCAAAGATAAGAAAACTCATCAGATTCAAAAAAGTACTTGGGCCCTTTACCACTAAGGTATTTTTTAAATTGTGTTTAATGTAAATATGAGGGTTGTTAACAAGGGCTTCTGTAGGAATGATATAATAGAAGTGATATATCACTATATTTCCAAAGGTTTGAGTCCAAGTTTCCCTCTGGAAATATGCTGAGAGCTGTCTCCACTTAAAACAGCTGTGAATACATTTCAGCTATTTTGTCTGGAGAGTGAAAACTACTAGATACATTATTAATTATCTCATTTTATTCAATGCATTGGCTAGAGAACACAACATTCCTTAATCATAGTAGCCGTTACTATTTTTGACTTACATACTCTGCTGAATAAGGACTGTTGGATCAGCAGGTCTATTAAGATATTTTTTATTCTTCTGGTGTTCTACACAAAAAAATAATCAGTTCTGTAATTCTCCAGTCAGCACAAGTAGCTTGAACAAATAAGAAAACATGTTTAATATTGTGGAAATGTATTATACAGTATATCCAACAAACCTACACCAAAGCTTTAGGGTTTTTTTTTTAGCAAATAGTGTCTCTAAAGAAAGCTGCACTCAGAACCCTAAGGCAGATCAATTTTTGTGTCCATTAAATTGTTTTGCTATTTTACTTCCTAACTAGAAGAATTTCTGATTTATGATGTTTTCTAATCTTTGATTAACTATATACAAAGACAAAGAGACAAGGTTATTAGCTAGAGAATGGTAATATGTCAAAAAAACCAAACCAAACAAAAGCAAAACCAATAAAGCAGTAAAAGCAACAGAAAATCTGTAATATGTTATGACCTTTTTCACTATTGTTTATAGATAAGATAAAAATCTGGGGAGCACAGGACTAGTTTATCTTGTGCAGCAACCATGAATCTCAGTAAGCTTCTGTACAAATGGTGCATTATGGAAAAAAAGTATTCTTAAGCCATGGGACCAGAATTATTTCACTACATGCTGCAGGCTGATCCATCCTTGGACACTGAGGCATCTAACATTTCTACATCATGAAAGGAAGGAATTTCCAGTGTCCATGAAAAGAGGGGCAAAAATGTCCAAGTAAGCAACTTCTGAGAATTAATCAAGTACATTTGCAAATGTAGCTATCATTCAGTGTTGGTTCCCATGGTCCCCAGAATGCTATGATTTTCAAGGAACATTTTAGAAGAAATTTGAGATTTCTAAGTTTCTTAATATCAACAATCACATTGAAGTGCAATCAAATATTTTAAGGTATCTGTTTAATTTATTAAATTAATATTTAGAATCCAAATATATACACTGGGTCAAGTAAAGTGAGGGAGTGGTTGAGGGTGTGAAGGTAGGAGGCACCCTTGGCTGTAGTGACCTCGAGATGGTGGAGTTCAGAATTACTGGCAGTAGGCACAAGCAGGACTGCTACCCTGGACTTCAGAAAGGTCAACCTGGGCCTCCTGAGGGAACTGCTTGGAAAAGTCCCATGGGACAGGACCCTAGAAGCCAAGGGGACCCAAGTAAATTCACTAATACTCAAACACCATTTCCCTCAGGCTCAAGTTCAGGGCATCCCAAAGAGCAGGAAATCTAGTAAGAGAGTTAGGAGACCTGCATGGTTGAATAGGGAGCTACTGGATAAACTCAAGCAGAAGAAATACATAAAACATGGAAGGAGGGGCAGGCCACTTGGGAAGAATACAGGGAGATTGTCAGAGAATGCAGGGATGCAACAAGGAAAGCTAAGGGCTCCCTAGAAATAAACCTGGTGAGGGAGGTCAAGAACAACAAGACTTCCTGGAACTTTCTCTTCTCCAGGCTGAACAACCCCAGCTCCTTCAGCCTGTCCTCATAGGAGAGGTGTTTCAGCCTCTGATCATCTTCATGGCCCTCCTCTGGAAATTATGTAAGGATCAGAGTACAAGTACTAAAGGAAGGATTTGTGAATACATTTTAGTGTAGTCTTTTCCTTTTTTTTTAATGAAAAGTAATAATAATAATAATATTTTCCTAAACTACTTGGATAGATTTGCATCTAAATGAATAGTTTAGCCCATAAGCACAGCAGTATGTATGGACCTAATAGATGTTGTGTTTCCATACAATAAAATATGTTTTTCTTTGGTTTGGAGATAAGAAGATTTAGGGGAAAAAAAAATACAGAATTAAATAGGCATTTGAAAAATATTTTCACATTCCTAATCTCAATTCCACTATAAAGAGTTTTCAGAAGTTTCAGAAATAACCTGAAGCTGATTAAAAACACACATCAATCTTCCTTTCCTCTTTGCTAGTAGCAATATTCCCAGGGAAACAACATGCCAATAGCTCCTTGCCCCCACTGGCATTCTTTCTAACTCTCCCAAGAGTTCCTGGAGTGCAGAGCATGTGTTATTTTTAATATGATATCTTTCATTTATGCTAGATTTCATACCAGAAAAATCACCTTGATTCATCTGAGGAAAGCATACCTTGTTTAGCATCTGTTCCTTATCATCTACACTTCTAAATCAAGATTGTTCCTGTGATAACTAAGAGAATCACAAATGTATTAAACTAACATAAGGAGATCTCTTTATCTTTCTTTCCTTGCTTTCTGCATTTCTCTTGTAAAGGTTATTTAAAAAAAAAATAGATAAGTTCTGCTTTGATTTATTACTTGGTACATTAACTCAAGAGATTTTGCTGTTGTTGCTTGGAGACAGCTGGAATGAAGGGGGGGATTTCACATTATGTAAGCAGGTTTAGATATGTTATCTCTCATTCTGCCTACCTTTCCATGTCATCTGATCCAAATGCCAAACTGAAATCCTCAGGCATACAAGAAACCTATCTTGTTTGCTATGCTTCCTTTTCCACACACTAAGGTACACCTCAAATTTTGCTTTTTTTCCTCTCACTGGAGAGGAAATAGTACCAAGTTCACTGTGAAAGAAACCAATCAAAACTGTTGCCATTACAATGATCACAGCCCAGGTTATTTAAGTATGGATAAATTGAAATGTTTATAGACACATTAATAGACAATACAAATGCTGTGAATAGAGACATTATGTAAACAAGATGTTATTCATAATTCCAGTGGCATGTTTTCTTCAATATCTGTGATTGATGTTCTTCTTGAGCTTCATTCACTATATAATTATTCAACTCTTCTGTATGAATAACAAATATATTACAAAAAGAAAATACTGGCTAGTGTGTAACATTTATTACATGGAGAAACCACTTTAATGCATGTAAGTGTCTCTGTTCTATGCTTACTTGAAAAAAAAAAATTACATGGTTTAGCAAAGCTGGGTTTGATCTCAATGTGAAAAGAATTTCAGCAGCTCCATTCCCTTAATTGGATTTGCTATGCATTGTAAACCAAGCAGCACCTTTCACTCAGCTGCAATAAAAAAAAAAAAAGCCAAGCTTAAAAATAGTGCAGCTGCAGATATTTACAGTATACATTGAAAGTCACTAACAGGACTGTGCATCTTTTTTTCTCCCTCACACAAAGGCCAAACTATATGTTCATGTCTGCTACTTATAAAATGTAAGGGCTGAGTGTTGCAAAGTACCAAATATACAGAGGTGTACCTGGAAGAGTCTAAATATGCTCTTACTCCCAACTGGATGTGAATTACTGTTTAATTACTGGGCTATGTGTTTAAGTGCTTTGCTGGATGAGGTAAAGGTTTTGACTCTTCATAAGATCAAAGCCTAGGAAAGAAGTAGTAACTTCTTTCAATTACCTTTGCAACTAAGGAAAAGTGTAGTATCATGCAGACATCAACATCACATAGAATGTAATGTTATACCAAAGATAAATATCTTCTTTGAAGAACTTTGTGTGTACATAATAGGTATATCTATATCTACTGCTGAAATATATGTCCAGATAGTTGTAATACTGTATAAAACATTTTCCTGGAGAAAGAAAGCTGAAGACTTGGAACCTCTGCTGTTAGTGGTAAACCTAAATTCAAACCTCCAAGTATATTCTACTTGTACATTACACTAACAATAGCCACTGTCTCTTCCATCATCTTGATGACCTTCATCAAAAGACAACAATAAACATCTGTCTCTACTAATATTTTTGACTCAGAAAAAAAAACCACAAAGGAGTTTCTGGGTAATGAACCATATTTCATATGGTCATTTATGTCAGTATTGAATGCCTGTTTCATACACACTTGAAGATTCCCCAAATCTGATTACATCATACAATTAATTTTCTCCTGCATACCTAACATAAATCCCAAGTACTTCAGTTCTTAATGATTGAACTACAAGCTTTTCAAATTAACCTGTTAAGGAGATTGCTATAAAGTAAAATAAAATTATTTAACCTTTTCTTAACTTTCAAAAAACATAACAAAACCTAGCTTCACACTATTTGAATTAAATTTACTTGTAATGAATAAGATGTTCTAATGATTAATGTAATCATTATAAAACTGAACAAAGCTGAAAACTTAGATGTAATTTAAAGCCCATTGAAATCTCTGAATGAATTGCTTTGCCTTCATTGATATTTGGATCAGACCTCCTGATATGAGAAATAATCATAAATAATCAGTAAGAAAAAAAAACCACAACCCTGCATCTCATGAATACATGGTGAGAGTTACCATGCATAATGTGAAAATGCAGGTAGGAAAAAAACCCACAACACAAATAGGAAATCCTGAACAGCATGCTCAATAAGATCATTTCTGTGACATGCTTACCAGTGACCTATCACTAGGTGACAAGCATAATTGGAAAATGTACTGCATTATGCATTCTAGTGCATAGTCTAAAAGCTCAGATTTCCCTTTTGTCCCTCAATCATTAGCTCATATGGGGAAAGGAGCAACGTCTCACAGTTAATGTGCTAGTGTTTGATTCCACATGTACTTAAAATCTATGTATTTTCCCCTAAAATATATACCCATGCTCTAAATAATGACTTTGGAATTTGTAAATATATTCTTTTCACTCTAAATGTGTACAATACTTGGTTGAGATTTCAATTTTGCTTCTTTTCTGATAAAGACAAAATCTTTTCCATTACCTCAAACCCTTAGGAATCAGAAGCTGTCAGATACATATTTTTGTCTAGACTTCATTGTCATCTAGAGACTATTTTATCCATACAAATAACATATTTTTCCCATAACAAGTGTCATCCCTACTGCTACATTTTTATGTAAGATATGATAATATTGTAGAACACATTTATCATTTGAATAATATTTCTTTGTTCCCTTAGGTTTCTACACTTTGCATTGAGTAGAGATTTACTAGTCCCTGTGAAATTAACCTGACTTTAGTCATTTAGTTAGTCATCTAGCTTTATGATGGTTTTTATCTAGTTTTATTGACATTTACTTGATAGATAATCATGCCTTTTATCATAATTTTGGACATTCTATTCTGTTCTTTAAATAGATATTCCCATTTAGGTAACCTGAACAAAAAGGAATGAAAAAAAAAATGAGTCTAAAAGAGATTAGAATAGAGATCTATGTCAGAAAAGGGCAATTCTATCATGTTTGCACTGATTTTCTCAAATTAGGACTAGGCTACAAGAGTCCACTGTTTTCTAATTTGTAGCAGAACTGAGAAACTGATGTTCAACAGGCTACATCAAAACCCAGAAGAATCTGTTCCTATCATAGAGGCTATTTATAGTTTCAGACAGATTCTAGACCTGTGTAGTGAAAACCTTTACAGAGGATTACCTAGATATACTGAGATTTCATTTTATTTTTTTTACCCTGAATGACCTCAGTGTTCAAAATTGCTCTACAAGGCCAAGGATTATGTTATCAAATATACATGTTGGGAAGTATCAGTCATGCTATCTGAAAGATGAAGGGCATATATCATGCTGCAAGTATGCTATTAGAACACATCCTGAGAGTATCTTGAACTATTTCCTTAATTATTACCTTGTAAAATGAGAATCACTTGCCTTGTATTTAGATATAAAACTCCAGTTAGTTATGAGGATTAATGTAAACTAAGAAACAGCTTATGACAGTAGCTACAGATCTTGATATCTATGTATTTCTGGTTTTACTGATAATTGTGGAAGTGATTTAGGCACCTACTTAGAAAATTTATGTATCACTAAGGTTATCTTATGAAAAGATGTGCATATGTATATATGAAAAGTAGGTTCTGGACGAAACCATACAAACTGAAAGCTGGAGACTACAATCAAGTATCTGAACTCCGTGGCCATGTATGACTGTCTACAAAATAATTTTATGTAACTGTAGAGACAGACCAATAAAATGTTTACCTGGGCTACATTTCCACAGAAAGCACAAATGCATAAAAACATACTGAGCATGGTAGTATATTTTAACAGTCTTCTCCATACAAAGTATTTTAGTCCCAGAAGAATGTCTAGGACATTCAGGATGTAATAACTTGGGCATGTTGTGGAGGTGTCTGAAAAGACTTATTTTTTGCCTGATTATATAAGAAGAATCTGTGGGCAAGATGAGAAGTCTATTTTGGCATTATCTGTAGAAATTAAGGACTGTGGTTCAGTGAAGACTTAGACATGAATGTCTCTTATGTAAATAATCTCATCCATTTCAGTGGAATCATGTGCACAGTTTATCTGTAATGTAAGATCTTCTCAGGATCATGAAGCTTAACATGACAGGTATTTTGAAAAATCTATGCTAATGGAAGCAATAATATAACCTTTTAATAGTTTTTTGCTGGGTTTTTTTAGCCTGATATGCCATTAATCCACATTCTAAGGTTCCTTGAAACTCTGTCATTATTTTACACAGACCTAATTGACATAAAGACCAAAAACTTAAGTAAATAGATCACAGAGATGTAATATATTTGTAAAACTACAAGTGCTCCAGTATCATTCATTTATGTATGGTACAGTGAAAAGAAACACTACTCAAGAAATTGCCTGTACCTTAGCTCTACAATAAAACGTAGATTAATTTTAATGTAGGGGACTGACCCAGAGTGAAAATACTCTAATTTAGCATTATGTACAAAGCTAAATTCTGTTATGGGTTTAAAACTGTTTATTGGGATTTATGTATATATGTGCACATATGAATGTATGGATGTATGTTCTGTTTAATTGCATACCAGTTAAATAGAACGGGAGATAAGAAAAGTTGGCTTCTTTTTAGCCTGAACTGTTATGTAGAGAACTGCTTTCTACAGGACCATATCAACACAATATTTTCAGTTTTAAAAAGAAACAGCACCACCTTGTATCCTAAAATAAAGCTACAGCTATTCAGTACCTTAGTGACCATATAGTATATACACATATACTATATATACATATATATAGCATATGCATTAGCTGATATTTATCTTCTGCACTTTAAATGTCTATCATTGAAAACAGAGACATGATGTAGGTAACTATCTGCCAACCACTAAGAAAACCAAATCATTACAAACTCCACAACTGAAAAATAAATTCTAAAAATTATATAATGAAAAAAATTAAAAGTAAATTATGCTCTATTCATAAAACATACATAATTAAAAAAATATTTGTAGTGAGAACTCAAAACTAACCTTTCAAAGTACTTATTAGAAAGAGAACTATTTCCTCATTCATCACTAACATGTCATTCTTGCTAAGACAATGATGGTTGGAAAACTGGCCTTCATTAAATACACTTTAAAAGTATCACATTAGTCAAAATTAAAAAATCACTTACAGAAGCAGAACTCATTAAAATTGCAGCCAAGTACTGTGTCCTGTCTTGTTTCATTTCCTCTCCATTGCTTACAACACCCTGAAGAAGACAGGAGACAAATTTTCTTTCACTACTAATTTTGCCTTTTCTACTTCTAAATACTGGGTTTCCCCAGGTCACTCATCTTCCAAGAGCAAGATTTGGATACCATTAGAGCTGACTGAACAACTAAAAAAAAAATAAATTATAATTTCTAGCTCCCAGAAAAGAATGCATGCCTGACCTCAACTGTTTGTAATATTAATATTTTAGTTAATGTTTAATATAACATTCTCAGTATATACATTAAAATGTAGTTAACCTGTTTCCTTCAGGGAGTGGATCCATGCCTTGTCAATCTCCCTCTCACACTCCCTGATACTCCTCAACCTCTTCACTTCATCCTTCAGCTCAGCCACCTGGCCAAGCAGATCAGCCACCGGACTGAGCAGATCATGCACCTGGTCACACCTGAGACAGGTATTGTCTCCACTACTACCATTGCCAGTGCCAGACTCCAGCCAGAGCCTGAACACCAACATGCTTTGCACCTCCCGTCTGAATGCCTACAGCTTTTCTAGCAGCAGCCTTAAGTCAGGTAGCACCCATGGCTGGACCTCTACAGCAACTGACACCTTGCGACTGGAGAGGCAGTTGATATAAGCACCACTGAGAGGGATTAAACCCACCTTGTACGCTAGCAGAGGCTCAGTGCACTGCTGTATGTGCTGTAGGCAGCTGCAGCTCCCAGCGAGACACACACCCTTGGGTGCTCGCCCTGCACTCTGCGGCCGGGAAACTGTTGATGCCCTCCCTGAGGCTTCTTATAGCCCGGCAAGCTGATCAACAGCAGGTGGTGCTGGCTCCGCCCACTAACTGGCAGTCCCCAGCACAGTCAAAGGGCTTCTCCCGTCTTCAATAAGAGCCTTTTTGGCGGCGCTTTTTGCCGCAGATCCCTTCTCCAGTGCAGTTTTATCTGCTCTGAAACTGGTCACCATAGGAGTAATGAAGAGGGGGAGCAGAGGTCAGCTCATAGCAGCACCTCTGCTGCTCTCCTCACACGTTCTTCCTAATCCTGCATGGGTTCTTTCCACAGGCTACAGTTCGTTTAGAACCTATGCATCTACTCAGCATAGTGTCTTGCATGGTCTGCGGGAGAATCTGCTCCAGCACTTGAAGCAGCTCCTCCACCTCCTTCTGGTATCACCTTGATATTCACAGGATTTATTTTTTTAATTTTTTTTTTTAATAGCTTCTCACTGCCATACAGTATTTTGCTCTTTCTTAAATACACTTTCCCTGAGGCACCATCATCTCAGCTGTGCTGGGCTCAGCCATGCCCCGCAGTGGGCTGATTGGAGCCAATTGCATCTGGCTGCTCAGGCACAGGGCAGCCCTGACCTCTCTTTGCAGAGGTTGCTCCACTGCCAGCACCTCAGAACCAACACCTGAGAATAAAAGGCAGGCTAAAAATGTGAACAGCATAGTGAAAATGAATGAAGTATTTTCTAGGAATTGGGGTGGGTTTGGTTCAGAAGATTAAACACAGACTGGAATCAGGAAGAAGAGTCAAAGAAAGAAGGCAGGGGAGAAATTAAATTAAAAGAAGTAAAAAAGAAGAAAGATTATTTAGTGAAGAGCTTGTGAAGTTTTGAGGGCACAGGATTTCCTCCAAAATGTTAATCAGCAAAGGAATAAAATGCTACATCCATCTCCTTTCAGAAAAGACAGTGGAAAACTTCATCCCCAGATGTGTGTGTTAGAGAAAGCAGGAGCTGGCAAAGAAAACTGGTCTGCATTCTTAAATAGAGTAGCTATGAGCAAGTGATTGTTATACGAAGTAGAATAAATAACCTCCATTACACAAATGTATGTTTTCCCTGCTACTCTCCATCACAGTTGATAGCTGTTCCCTTTAGATTTTCAAGTCATTTTAGCCTACACATAAAAACAGGCACTTTATTAAATTTCACCTGTTTATACCCTTTTAAAGATAAAAGTAAATGTACTTTGCTTGTATCATTCATGTTAGCATGCCCATGTGCTCATGAACCACCTAGGTATTCCTTACAAATACATCTCTAGGGGGTGTAGCTAATGTGTAAGCTATATAGAAAATTGTATTACAACACCTCACAGGCATGGTACTCCCACTCTCCACAAGCATTTTCAAGACTTCTATTTTTTTATTTATATTATTATTTTTTCATAGTCTTTCTGCATTTCCTTCTGCTCAGCTTGCTACTTTTCATTTGAACAAGACTTTCTGACTGCTACCCACTCCTTGGTTCTTTATGTAGGCAACCTGTAACAGGTTTGACAAATGTTCCAGGATCAGAAGATGATTTCAGGACTGGTTGATCTTTCCATCTCCTCAGAAGTAGGTATTTCTTGGATAGAAAATCATATAGGAATATGAAGGTAGTGAGAACAATATCATAGAGCTGTTTTATGTCAGCAGGCAAAAGTACACATGAAAATTCATAATTTGAAAGATGAAATGCCTTACAGATGGAATTTGACTGGGAAGCCTGGAGCATCACTCTTACTTCTGATCTCAGATTTGTAAAAGATATTTAGGGCTGTTTAATGATAAATGCAGTAGCATCAGATTTAGATTATTCTAATGGCTGTAGAGAGAATAGTGAGTTAATGGAACTTTTTTTCCCCTCTCACATTTTATGGAGCAGAAGTCACCTCTGACTTTAATTATCATCCATATTTGTTTTGCCCTATGAGGTAACCTAATACTCATAAAATTATTTAAAGAGTGGGGAATCTTAAAGTAATGAAAAATTAATTTTTATTATCCCATTCTACCAGAGAAAGAACTTATGTATATAGCATGGAAATGATGCATCCAAAGATACACAGAAGAGTAGCACATTGAATCATAAATGTTAAATAATAATAAATAAATAATAATAAATAATAATACAGGTCTATTTCATAATGCACTATAAGGTTTATTACACTTCATTTGTATTTTCAAGAACAAAATCACATCAACAAACTACATCTTTCTGGGGGAGTAAAAATCTCAAGTCTAGGAACTGATAATGCATAGCCTGTTGTATAGGCAGTGCTGCAGGCTATATATGTAGTTCTCTATGTCATGGAGGATTAATGGTATTATTATTTATATTCTCTGTAATAGTAACTGTACATCAATATAAAGGTGGATAAGTAGCCATTGGCTTCTTCATCTTAAGCATTAAGGATGTTGTTTACCATCTCTCATTTTCACACAAGAGTGTTGCTCAGTAAAACAAATAGTGTTGGAAGAAAAAGACATCTTGAAATATATACATGTATTTTCAAAGTACAGCAGGGAGAGGGAAGGTCACTGAACAATGTAATTGATGGCAGTAGCAAAATGTTTCCTAACCTACAACATTGCTAGACTATGTTGATCACAAATGCCAAATCTGATCAAAGCATAGAAATGCAAGATAACACCCTCTATTGTTCACATTGATTGCATCAAAGGAAATAAGAGTGTAAATTAGGACAGTTTTGATGAATGGATAGGCAGGAAAAGAAGTACAATAAAGAGTTTGGTTTCTCCTTCCTAGAAAAAAACATACACTGCATTACCCAGCTAATCAAAATGCACAGTGCATATTTCAGCAGATTGAAATCAATTGTATCATGAGATAGCCTTTTATTTTATTCATCTTGACTCTACTGAGTGATTACTTTACCTTCTGCTGTTCAGCAACTTTCAGAATAATGCACAACTCAGTGAACTTGTTTAATGCTTGTGTGTTGAATCTTTACTTTATTTAACGTATTTACCAGAGACCAGTGGTGCAGAAGGAAGCAACCTCATATGCCTCCTTGAAGGATATGTGGGTCACAGCTTCACCAGAGGAAGCTTTGATTTCTGTGCCTGATATAAAGTTTGGTCACTGAAGGAATCTCATTCTTTATCCTTACAGAGCAGAACAATGGCTATACCATTTTAACATTGCTGCCAGCCAATTAAAGGAACACCATTGATCATGTATTTTCACAAAAGGCCAGCAGGCCTCCCACATTGTAAAGCAAGAATACATTCTGTAAAATTTATGGCCAAATTACTGGCAGCTGAGGTGCACAGTGAAATGTAGTCAATTAATGTGATCACTGTAAATCATAGTTACAGCTTGCTGTGTAAATAACAGTTTATTACAAACATAAATAACAAGACAAGCGACTCGGTTTAGCAGTGGCACAAACTGTTGTTGATGGTCCACATACTGAAGTGTGGAAATGAAAACAAGGTAAATACCCACCAGACAAAAACAAAAATGTTTAACCACTAAAGCAATGTTTTAAGTGACATACAAACAAATGACAAGGTGCAAAGTAGCAAGCTGACAGAATATAACCAACCAGAGAAGCTCACTGACAGAGAAAAAAGAAGTGAAAAGATGTACAGGACTTAATGAACAGATATACATTTCAGAACAAATTTCTAAACAAATATCTTTCACCAGTATCTTGAGTCATAGTTATGGGTCTCACATCCTCTTAAATATACTAGTAACAGTAACACCTTATAACCCAATAAATTGAGATTTACTTTTCCTTTCCGACTGCATATCAGCCCATGAAGTCATCTATCAATTTGCTTTGTTTAAAATGGTTGATGATTCTCTGTGTGTTGAATATAAGATTCATTAATTAAATTCCTAAGAACTGAGGAAAAGAGAACTCAAAGAACCTCAGTTAGTAGGCACGAAGCCCTGCTACCACAGATACCATATTTTACAAGCTCCAGTTTAAAAACAGCTAGATTTTTCATCCTAGTACTCTTGGACATCAGTCCCAAAATCTGAATGCTCTACTGGTCAGCAATATTAATCTAATTTTCAGCCTGGATTTATTCATAGATAGTTTATACCAATCTGTTCTTGTGCCAAAATGATTCTTTAGTTTAAACACCATTTCTTCATTTTTTAGATAATTGTAAACAAACTCATGGTTCTTCTAACAGAATCACAGAATCACAGAATGTTAGGGGTTGGAAGGGTCCTAGAAGATCATTTAGTCCAACCCCCCTGCCACAGCAGGATCTAAGTCACCCAGGAACAGATCCAGGCGGGTCTGGAATGTCTCCAGAGCAGGAGACTCCACAACCTCCTTGGGCAGCCCCTGCCAAGCTCTGTCAGCCTCACTGGGAACAAGTTTTTCCTTGTGTTTCCCCTCAACCTCATGTGCTCCAATTGACTCCCATCTTGTCCTGTCACTGGATGACACTGAGCAGAGTCTGGCTCCATCCTCTCTACATTGCCCTGAACATATTGATAGACATTGATGAGCTCCCCCCCCAGTCTCCTCTTCTCCAGACTAAAGAGCCCCAGCTCTCTCAGCCTCTCCTCAGCAGGGAGATGCTCCACTCCCTTCAGCATCTTGCTGATATGGCCTTTCCAAAGATATATTATAAATTGATATTACAAAGATTTTCTTTTTCCTCCTTATGTATATATCATTGGTTGAATGACTTCAGTAGATTCAGGAGTCCTATTGTAATTGAATTTCTTACAATATTTTTATATTAATTCAGAATAAAGCCTTACTGTGATCTTACATTTTTCTGAAGCAAGAACTCTCCTATGACCTCAAGTATAACTGTTTCATTTCACACAACATTCTAACAAATTCATTAATTTATTCAAAAAATGTTCACAAATATTACTTCGTTTATTACTTACATGTTTTGAGAAAAATAGTAGTCAGTTTTGAATAAGAGCACTATCCATTTATGAATAATTACTATAGGCACAAAACATTCATTTATTTTTGTTAGTGGTGAAAGGAATAAAAAAAATGTTTTCTCAATAAAATGTAAAAATGTGTCCTCTGTATTAACAGAATGTTTATCTTTATATAGTTGGCCTAATGTCAGAAAAAATCTAAACAAATCTATCACTATTACATGTTGAGGTTTACAGCTTAGATCTTCTGTCACAGTATGTGGTTATTACACAGCAAATGTCAGATCTATATCAAGAAAAAGGAAGGTATATTTTCTTTTAATTGCTTTTTTTAGCACTTTACATCCATCATCTCCAAATCATTTGAAGTAGACTTTTGCAATGTAATTATTCATGCTAGAAACTATATGTTTTAAAAGATTGCTGAAGGAAATATACAAAGGATAATGAGAGTAGAAAAATATACTCTTCATGTTCATATGAGTAAGGGTATTGCACTGTAATGTTTAAAGGGAAGAGGTGGTAGATGCTAGAAACAGACAGCACACTGAAAAATTATGCAAGCAATGAACAGTGGCTTCCAAGTTGTTCCAGGTTAAGAAGGGGTCACTTCCACTATATGACAAAGGACAATTAACAATTAAATATACAAATGCCAGCAGACAACTGGTTGTGTTGCAAAGCAAGATATACACATACTTTGGCAGATTAGTCAGCTGTTTGTGCAGTTGCTTGTTGCCTATGGGACTCCAGAGGATTAATTACACTGTGGCAGTAAACCTTTGTGTAACTTTGTTTTGTCTGTGCAAGTAATTGAGTGTGCAGTGCATGCTGCTGTGGCCATAATAAAGATAGACAACAAAAGACAGGCATGCCATGATAACACAGCCTACAGACCATAGTGACATCCCAGGAAGGGGAACTGGGAGCAAACCACATGTTTTCGCAGAGCCTATGGTTCACTTCTGTTGCCCCAAAACAAGTTGCTCTGGTTAATTGAAAGCAGCTTACATAAATGGAAAAATAAAGAATTCTAGATGATGCCAGAATCATTATTGTTTTCATCCAAAGTAGAGCACCGTAGGCTAGATCATCAGCTGCAGTAAATTAGCACAGCACAGCTACATAACAGCTATATGAACTTAAAACAAATGAGAATCTAAGAAGCTGTTTAGGAGCTATGACTGAATCAAGCTCAGAGTATTTAAAATTTTACTTAACTCTTCAAAGAATACATTTCATGACAATGTTGGTAAGTTTCTCTACACAGATCTAAGATAAATATTCCCTTTCTCTAAAAAAGGATAAGAAGCACTTTTTTTACATTCTTCTTCTAATTACTTATTTAAATAATATGCAAATACACCAGCCCACAGGGTCCAATCAGTTGTTATGTACATGCCAGGTACATAGGATGGACTGAACTTTCTGGTGAATTTTAACATAGTCATAGCATAGGATGACACATCCCTTCTGAGGCTGCTGTTTCACCATTGATCTTAGGATTGCTCTTCTGCTCCCCTTAAAAAAAGTCTCTGTTTGTTTCTGAACTGCTTCCTCAGAATGGTTTATATTATTATATTATTATTATTTTAGTGCTCTAATAACAATCACCAACCTACCATTTCACCTAGAGATGATAAATTGATAAATTTTTAGTTCATCTTCCACTTTTTACAGCTAGTAAAATATAATTTCCAAAAACTACTTCAGTTCAGTAACTTCACAAGCTGTACCTGCTTGATTATTGATCCTTCCAGAAATAATTCAGGTGTCTAATTCTCTCACTTGACAGAACTACAGTGTCAGCTGCAATTTTCATATACTGGAAGCATCAAAAGAGTAGTACCCAGTTTTTGATTACTGCAGCTGTTCTCAAAGCTGCAACAAAGTGAAGCATTAAAGCAGCAAAGCTACACAGAGACTGATGGGAACTACTAAAACAAAGACATCTAGATTAAATAACTAGATAGTGAATTTCAGCTAGTTTTGTAGGTCTTGGCTTATAACATATGGCATTGAGCAAAGGGGCTCATGATGAGGAAGCATGATAATAATTAGACTGCTTGGAAAAGTAACTGGGTTCAGTAAGATAAAAAATACAAGGGCTTCTGGCAGAAGATCTGAAGGGAGGTGGTTAATGTTATTATCCTGTTTTCTCTCCTTTAGAAGTGCAAGGCTTTGATCAGTTTTTTTTGAGGTGTGAGGTTAATATATTTGCATATTATGAGATTTCACAATGTTTCCGATTTTTCTTCCCTTTCTTACAAGCCTGAAACTCTATATATATGGAATCCTCTAGTTTTGTTCTCTTAAATATGTATTACACAAACACACACATAAAATAACACAAACGTTTATAATGTGTTTTCTATGATCATTCATAAATATGCTCAAGGGAGAATTTGGTATGCCACAAGCTCTTGAGAAGCATCTGATGGCAAGAATCAACCAAGTCTGGAAGGGTGGCCTATTCATGACACTCCATGGATAAATATTTCAATAACAGAAGTCTGCTCCAGAGTACTGGAATACCTTTTAGCAGAGTTTGGAGACCTGGAGTGATTGGCAACTAATTATCTCCTACCAAGAATAGGTGTTTCACTGTCTAAGGTATGGACTCACATAGAAGGTATATGATTATTTACATAGAACTTTGCTTTCCCTGGCTATTAGTGGTTTACCTCTACCTATTTTCTTCACTCCATAACTCTTAATTTACATTGCTTCTTTTATGTTTTAAGAGGAAAAAAAAACCCCAACAATCCAACTTTCTTGAGTTCAGTGAAGATATTAAACTACCTGGCTTGTGCTAGAGAAAACTCGGTTACATTGTGATAAATTAAAGGGTATAATTTCACATATTTCATGTAGATGAGCCCCAGAGTATATGATTTCAGCTTACCTCAGATGCTTTACTAAACAGCCTCATTAGGAATTAAAATAGCTAAATAAAATTGCTTCAGTTAGCAATGCAGGAAAGGGTAACTGTAAATCACACTATTCCATGTTTTTCCTTATTACATGTATGTTCTTACTTCAGCTAATGTTCTGCAATGTACTGCATTTCTTTATCTTTATTATTGGCAAATAGTTTGAAAATACTGAGCACTGAAACCCCTAGGAGCTAGAGAATATCAATAGCCAGAGAAGAAGAGCCTGCATGTATGCAATACAGAAGAGGGATATATTGATTTGTAGAGAGTTCACCCAAATTAATTGCGCCAACCAATAAGAAGACACCATCAATTATTTGTTTATCTTGAAAAATATTAGTGTTATGACAAATAGAGCTCTCCAAACAGAGAAATGCACACTTGGAGAAAACTGCACAGTCAGGCATAACTATGAACTACTGCTGCTATATAATTGTAGAAAACAATTTTATATTTGTAAAACAGGATAAAATAGGAGGAATAAAGGAAATAAATCAACAAAGAATCTAGGAGTAAGTAAAAAAAAAAAAGTTTATATGTTAGTTTATCTCTAATACATAGCAAGAGGGAAAAAAAGAAAAAAGAAGGTTTGATGATGATTGAAAACAGTTAAGAGCAATGGACTGGTAGAAGCATAAGTGATTTTTCTATGTGGGGAAGAAAGGAGAGAGCCTCTTTTTTTTTTTGCCAGAATTTACCATACATACAGCCAAAAGAGGCTCTAGAGGCACTTTCTGCCTTGGAGCAAATGAGGAAAAACAGAAGTTACAAGCTGAGTTCCAACTTTCCATGAAAGAAGAATTAGACTGGAGGAAAACTGTAACATCATAAATGGCCTCTGAAAACTCTATGCAGATGTCAAGATCATCTTGGATCATATTGCGCTGTTTGACCAGCACACGTAGATCCTTTTCTGCCACAGAGATTTCCAGCTACTCTTCCCCAAGCCTGCAACATTGCATGGGGTTGTTGTGTCCCAAGTGTAGGATTTGACACTTGGCCTTGTTTAAAACTCATATAATTGGCCTTGGCCTATCAATTCAACCTGCCCAGATCTGTCAGCAGAGCCTTTCTACCCTCAAGAAGAACAACACTCAACATACACAAATTGGTTTCATCTGCAAACTTAATGAGGGTGCCCCCAATAACCTTATTCAGATCATTGACAAAGATATTAAACAGAAATGGCCCCAGAGACTCATACTTATTACTCAAAAGAACATGAGAAGGTGGAGCAGTCACAGAGATGCGCCTGTTATGCTAGACCAGAAGTTTTCACCATTGCCTCAATGAACAAATACATATTATTTTCCAAAAGAGAGTTGTTCTTCATGTCTGTAGCAGATAGAACTAGGGATAACACTTTTGCATTGAAATGAGGAAGATTCAGAGTAGATTTAAAAAAAAAATAAAAAGTACCTTTATTCAAAGGTAATGGAGCACTGCATCAAATTGCTCTGGAAAGTGTCAATCTCCAAAATTAGAAACATATGAAAATATGTACTAGGAGTGACATAAATATGGATCCCTGTTGATCACAGGCTAAATGGCCTCTCAAGATTCATACAGTCTTATAAGCCCATAATATTAAAATTGCACAAACAGGCACTTATTAATTATACATGAATAAAGATAATCTGTACATATTTTAAAAATAAATTACGAAACATCAACTTATCCCCTGACAAAATGAAATTGAACACACTATTTAACCCATAGAAGACCTAAAATTAATATGGATCCATAAAAGTGAGAACTAAAACTGAAAAAAACCCTAGAATTATAGTTTCTATCATGTTTTCCTGAAGCACTGAACTAGAATTAAATTATTCCCTAAGGAATAGAATAACTGGAATCAGTTCTTTGTTACAGAATTAAAGCAACACTGCTGTGTTGCAGATGCTGACCCAGTATTTTGGTCTTCCTTAATCTATTTCTTCCTAGATCTATGATTTATTATATCTGAGGACTGACCTTTAAATTTCTGCCCTAACAAGCAGGTTTATTTGCACTCCTTGGTAATAAAAAATAAAGGCCTGAAGGCCAGTAAGTATTAACATCTTTAAACATACCTCATTGTCTCACATATAACCTACTAGAATTTGTGACAAGAAACACTATCTAGTCTTCTAAACCAAATCTAATTTATACTGTCTAATAAACCTTATTTTGCCACCTAACAGCTATTTCTAAAGGCAGCAGAAAAACACCCTTTTAAATCAAACTGGCTTCTGAAATGCAATGCAGCAGAAAACAAACATAGAAGTCTTTTTTCTAACATAGCTATGAAATAAAAATTTATATTAATATTAAATTTGTCGAACACCACACATATCAATTGCCTTTCTACTCAGAAACTAAATAAATAAAAATAAAATTTTCTGTTGCTATTGCTTAAGAAATGTAACATTAAAATTAATGAAAGCATTTATTTAGGAAAAAAATTCTACAGATGCTGGGCTTTTTCAACATAGATATTATATACATTTGGTCTGGTGGCTTGAAATCCATTTAGATACAAATACATACACATGTGGACTTAGATCAGAAGAGAATGTGACACTTTATTTTCTCCTTAGAGATACCAAATTGTGTTGCTGCCACATCAGAAGTTGAAGACAGTCATTTAGATTAGATGTATTTCTTTAAATTAGTCTAAAATTCTGTGTTGTTTTTTGTCATTTACTGGGGTACAGGCACTTCTGAGAGAAATCTCAGTTATGTCATACTATTCTGAAACTTGCACTTCTGCTCTTAACTACAGAATAAACTTGGGCCACTGAGGTGTACCTCAAAGCAATGGACAATGCAAAGTCATATGATGAGATGAAATCTCCAAGAGCACCATAATATGTAGGGGGAACTTACCTGCCACAATGATGCTTCATAAGCGTTTAAAATGAGGTTTTATTCAGAAATACCAAAACAAAAGGTACCATTTTAGCTAGAATGATAGGTTTTGAGCTAGCAGCTGCAACAGACTCCCATCTATGTCAATAAAACACAAAAAGGAACATAAAAGCCCTACTGACTGCTGAGTTCTATGTTTTTACAGGCAGTGACCCAGTTACTCTTGTTTAGCAACATAATTAGATAGCCAGTGGGTATCAGAGTAGTGACAGTGGGAAGAAGACTCCTTATTTTTCTCTGTGTGTACCACCTATATGAGGAGGAGGATGAATTACACTTCTAAGTCTTGACTCACCACTTCAGAAAAAGACAAAGACCCACACAGTAAAAGACAAAGCTGCAGCACCAGCTAGGTTCACAGTAAATTTGACTGACAGGGCTACCTTTAATGTATCAACTGCCTTTCTGAAACTTATCCTTTTTATTAAAAAAAAAAAAAATACAAATGGTAAAGATGCAAAATGTTAAATTAACTGAGGCACATTAAATTATATATGAGCACTAGAATTATAGACAATAAACTAATAACAGTTGACACAACTGTTCAAGTTCTTGTAAAGTTCTTTCTATAACCTGGTTTAACACAGGCAAAACAACACAGTTATCATTAGTTTCATAAAGAACTAAAGCATTTTGTTGAAGTGCAATGGAAATAATAAGAAGAACAAAAAAAACCCCAAGAAATGGATCATTTTCCCAATATGACCTACCTATAGAACCCTATGCAAAGTGTAACAATTTGGATATTCAAAATCCTGATCTCAAAGTAGTAGTGAATAGTTAGGAAACTCATTAAGTTAGGTTATCAAACCCATCAGAAGATGCTCAAAAGTCATGCATTTAATGTTCCAGAATAAGACAATCTGAAAGAGTGTGAGTTAACATTCTTTCTAATTTAATCAATGGGTTATGGAAATGGAAAAAAAGGTAACTAGCAAATGCAGATGTTTTCCACTACACATGACCAAAAAATTAGGAGGAAAAGCTTTTGGATATTTAAGTATGTAAAACACTACATACCAGAATAGATAAATTAAGCCAGTAAACATATGCTTCCTAGATGTGACAGTGACATATAGAGATCTAAAAAGAATTGGCAAGGTAAGTTACTTTCAGACTTCTGCAAGTTCAGACAAACTTGTAATACATATTTATTCCCGCAGCACCTCTCAAAAACAAATTGTAGGTCTTATCATTCAAAAAGTGCATTCCTGAAAAGTTTAGTTACTAATAATAAAAGTTAGAGAATTTAAGGAATAAAAAAAAGCTCATCCAGTGACTAATTAAAATGAAAGAGGCATTTTTCTGACTCATTGGTTAGTCACAGTACTCTAAGCAGTAAAAATAGTGTCTCACTAGTCTTTTAAACATTTGTGCCTTATTCTACATGAAATGGATACTTCATCACTTTTCTAGTGTATAGCAGGCACTTATTATACAGAAAAAACTTGAAGAATAGAAAGTTTATAAAATCTCTGTCAATCTCTCCTACATGTTAGGAATGATTCATTATTATGGGCCCTGAGTGCCAGGGTGAGTGAATGGAAGCCTGTAATTAACTTTTCCTCGTGTTTTATTGATAGCATTTGTTGTTTTCTGAGATCTGATCATACATCTTGAGCAATGTGCAAACCTATGGATCATGTTATGCTTAGATACCCTGGCATTGGGGGATATATATGAAACTAAATAGATTAGGTGGAAAATCTACCATATCCCTTGTGACCTGTATACGCATATAGATTATCTGTTTTCTGTCACCTGTCTGATGATGTGTCTGTCTTAAAGCATGCCTGACATTTATTATGAAACATAGAAGTCAGGGTTATTTTTTAATGTCTTAGGTCAATATTTACTTTTATCAGTCATGGATATGCTGATAGAAAATAGGAAAAAAGGCATAGTGCCCTTATAAACAAACATATCTCTACTTTGAAATGTTGTAGATCTTAACACTTGAGCACAGATTTGGAATTGCAGGCAATTTGTAGTTACAAACTTGAGAAAAGATGAATGAGTGTGGATGAGCCTTGTGTTATCCTGGAAGCAAGTCACCCACAAATTTGGAAAAAATATGTGGGCTTTTTGTAATATGCATAATTTGGCAAAGATAAAAACAAATTTACAAAATCCTTAAAAGACCATGGCTTATTAAGGAACAGATGGTGTGAAAGGCATTTGAAATCCCTCCTGTAAACTCTGTTCTACCTCATATAAACAATATAAGCAGGAGCTCATAGACCAGGATCTTTTTCCAAATGGTTTTCACTCTAGTCTTCACATCTGGTATCACATTCCTGTTCAATTGGACTTCTAGTTTTATTTTCAGAAGGAAGCAATGTCAGCAGGATTACCTATTAGAAGACCTTCTTGTCACATGAGTGGACAGTGGGAGATTAAAGAAATGACTTAAATCTCCTATTACCTACAAAGAAATGTTATTGGGAATTCTACTTCTGTCTGTGGTTATTTTTCCCCAGTTGAAAAGATTTGCTATGATTTGCCAAATAATTTTAAATTATCATCATGAAGTTCTATTTCCCAACTTTGCTCATTATTTCTACAACAGGTATCAACGTTTTCAACTAGATCAACTTTAGAATCACAGTCTCAATTGAAAAACATTTTATTTTCTTTTGAGCTTTGATGGTATACCCACTTTGTGTTTCTAAAGGTCAATAGCTTCCTTACCAATAAAGCTTCAGTCTGAGGAAGTCACTCTAGTGTGATGAATTAATATTGTAAAAAAACACTCATGGTACAATCATTTAATTGAAGACTCCATTATAGACAAGAAAGAGATAAATTAGAAATGTGGAAGTACAAATATTTCTGAATTTCCTAATTATTGAGTGGTCAAGTTTGCAAACAATGTTATTCCTTCAACACTATTTTACTGCCTGTGCACTTATTCAAATTCAGATTTGACTAATGATGGAAGAGGAAGTAAATTAACAGACAGCACTTTATCTTGGACAAATAAAAATTTGGGCTATATGGAAGATTGTCTTAATTAAAACTAAACTGAGAAAATAAGTAATGGCTAGTGGGAAGCCTTTTGTCAGAAACACAGGTTATATTTTGGTTTCACTAACAAATCCTGAATATGAAAATGTTGACAGAAACACAATTTTGTAGCTTGGCAGATGTAGGCATTCAAAAAAGCATGACTTGTCTTTTAAAATCTCCAGAGACTGGCTTAACAATCATTAAATTTGCAGAAAATTTGTATGTTTTCCCCATGTCTTCTAGTTCTTCATTTTAATAACACAATTTACACAATTCTTCTGTCAATATGACAGGTAGCTTCTCTTACAAGTTCTTGATTCCAGAATTTCAGGGTTTGTGGCAATATGCTGAAAAATGTAAGCTCTGCAATGAAATCCCAAGATGGAAAGCACTGCTGTAGTCTCATACTGGTTCCAAATCAGTTTTCTTGATGTAGTACAATCATTTGGGAATTTTTACTCTACTCTTTCAATAGACAGTTCCCTAGTTTGACAATCTATGCTGTTTACAGAGATTTTTAATAGCTATCTATCAATAGCTCATCTTTTCAAGCAATTTGGAAGTCACACAGGCATATATGTCACTCAATTTGTCTTATAATAATCTACTGTGAGTTCTAAAGCACTGAAATTTTCCTATGAGACAAAGCATTTAATATAGTAAAAACCTAATCTAGTTTGACTAAACCATCAACTTCATGCAAGAATGGCTCATTAAGTCATGGTACAAGTTAGAGTGTAGCCTGGATGAGAAAGACCAGGTCTGTAATCCAATAAATTCCAAATCCAACATTCTGCCTGTAACATAACTTTGACCTGTATATTTTAAATTGTCTAAAAGCAAACAAACAACAACAAATACCTCACACACACACACAAAACAACCAAATAAAAAAGTAAAAAAACCTTAGTAAATTATTATTTAAATTTTTTTTAACTATTTATATAGACTTACAGCTAATGAATGAGCACTTTGCTCACATAGGCTATGTTATACCAGGTGCTAACATATTAACTCTTATAAGTTTAAGCACACCACAGGAATCCATAACCCATGCAGATATGTTATAAAGATGATAAAATCTACAGGCCACGTGACCAGGAAGAACAAGAACATGAGACCCTCTACAGACAGATTTAATGTCACTTACGTTCACAAGTTAAAGTCTTCATAGGGGATTTAAATCCCCTGGATATGTGCTGGAAGGATGGTACAGAAGGGCATGAGTAATCCAGGAGGTTCCTGGAAAGCATCAACAACAAATTTCTTTGTTGTAACTAAGTAACTAAAACAGTTACTTAAATTGATCTCTTGTGCATCCATTAAAATGTAAGTAACCTTTCAAAATAAACATCTTTACACAATGTTTTCAACCTTCTAATACCTTTCAGTCCTCCAGCATATCCTTACAGGAATGCTTTGAAAGCAACTTTCTTCATCCCACTGCCATTTTCTCCCCAGTACAGAAGAGATTCTATAATCCATTCCAGTGCTACTCAGTTGATTCATTTTCCAATTAGTATATGAACCACCCTTTGAGACCAATATTTAATTACTGTAGATATTTAGATGATATCATGAGACCCCAGCCAAGCCTCAAATATTTTTAAAATTACCTAGGTAAAGTTTTTTATCTTAATTATTATCCCACTCACCTCTGTAAAGCAAGGTCTCTAAATTAATGTGGTGCATGAAATGTTCTTTTTTTTGCCACCATAAGCAAAAATATTTTCCACTATGAGGTTGTGTCAAATTAAAATCTTAGTAGGCCACTAATGGCCATGACCTGTGGCAGCCTTCCTGTACTGTGTAACTGAATTATTTCCTTTTCCAAATCTCCAAGCATGCCACTGAGTATGCTAGGTCAGCATATATAGCAAACAAATCACCAATCACCCAACAACTACTGTACCATCTGCCTCCAGAATGAAAGATCTCTTCCCTTGCTTAAACTTTTGAACCTTGAATTTGACCCTGTCTGAGCTTTTGCTATGTTAACAAATGATTTTGATGCTAAAACAGTGAATCTGCTTATAGGACTGGTGAAGGAAACACATCAGTAAGGAATTACTTAAGTCAGGTTGCTTGACCTAAGCATGTACATTTATTTCCTTCTCACTCTTCTGTATTGTCACTGTGGCTTTAATTTCTCCCTTCCCCTCCATGAATCCATTTATACTGATCGCATCAGTGGTCTTGGCAATTTATTCCATACTTCTAGATTTCTTTGCTTGAAATAGCTCTGCTGGAATTCCTGTTTACTTCTAATTTCAGCTTGCTTCCACTGTTTTTTCAAACAGCAGGTTACAATTAATTAAAATAAATCTGAAAACACACATTTAGTATACAAAATGTTTGTAAATTTATTTATTTCTTTGGCAATGTTTTGAAACTGTATGCTATTAATATAGTTGCAAAATTAATTACCCTAAATCTCATATTCAGGTAATTACAAAAATAAAATTAACATCTGTTATTACAAATGCATAATACCAAGCATAATGTGCAGGTTAGGGGTTAATACAAGCAAATTGGACATGGTACATAAGCACAAAATAAATTATTGCATGGTAGCGTAATTACATTCTAACCATTATGTTAATTATAATTTATATCAATTCAATAATTGAAGAAAACAAGCTCTTCCTTTCATTTCCTATTCAGTTTCTTCTGTGTACTAAATTATTCTATGTCAGGTAGGAACATAAATCTGACAGCAGTACATGGCAACATTATTTTTCATTTGTAAAAGAAAGCTTAGTATATGCTTGATTTTAAATAAATAGGTTTTTAATTAAATTGGGTCAAAAGTACACAATATAGTGTTAAACAGGGCATAGAAAATGCACTTGTTGACTGTGCAAATAATTCAATTAAACATTTGTTACCTTACATAAATTGACCTAAGGTATTACTTTTAAATATTTTTATTGCAAAAATAACTGATAATGGGACTGATTCTTTAAGGACAGTCCTAGCAAAACAAAACAAAACAGACAAAAATATACCTCCCATCTGCCACTGTGCCCAATCTGGGAGTTCTCCTGTGCCTGCTCCATAGCAATAGTGATGACAGTGATGTAATTGCTGTCAGGGGGTGTGGTGAGAGGGATTGGGTTCAATATTGATTTTGTATATATTTATATATATATTCCATTTTATTATCATTATTTTCATTTTCATTAAAGTTGTTCTAGCTTCCTTTTTTTAATCAGTAAGTCTCTCTCCCTTTTTCCCTTTCACTTCCCCTTTGACGTGGGAGGGTTGTTAACAGAAAGCATCTGTTATAGGTCTAGTGGGATGCCCTAACCCTAAAATGCCATATTCTTCCACTACTTTCAGTTTCTCCCAGCTTACTAAACTGTTAGCTTACTAACATCCACAGATGCATGCTACATCTTTTATAGCTGTAATTAAAAATGTTCAAATCAACAACATAGACCTACCTGTTATATCCTGTACAAGCACTTTGACTTTATAAACCATGATTTTTCTATTGTGTATTTTGTGGTGATCACATGTCCATCTGCAACCTCTAAAGATAACTTGTAAGTAGTCCATTCGATTTATAGAGGGTTTGTTTTGTTTGTTTGACAAGTGTTTTCCATTAAATCAGAAAAATAGTGTTCATTTATCTATGAAATACTTTCTTGAATGTTAAAGGTCCACAGAGCAAAAAATTAAGCAGGTTGGTAGTTGTGATTTCACAGGCAACTAAAGGGCAGTCCTGGGAACATTTCAGGGCATGGAGTCTTGCAAGGACAGAATTACCTGGATATCTTTATCCTTGAAGAAACTTGCAACATATTGCTGTGGTACATGGCTGCAAATACTCAGACTAGAGAAGAAAAGGACTCATATCTCAGTGATGCCATAAGTTTCAGTCATCTGCATATCACAGTAATCACTAGAGGTACAGAGGGCTGATGACAGGACTCATTTTTCTGTAGACACATGGTTATTTAATAGCAGGACTGTGTTTGTATGGGTCAAGTGGCAGCAAAGCTGAATACAGTGTCAAAATTGAAATTAATTACTTCCGGGTCGTTCTTGCTCAAAATCTGACAGTTTACATCCACCAGCTCCAACAACACTTGCCCTGTGTGAACACCCTGTGCAGGTTGAGTAAGACACATTCTACCATGGAAGTGCAGTGATGAGTGCAGTGCTGGAAAGCAATGTTCCAGTTCCAGAGCTCCTCGCATAGAATTCATGGAACTGGAGCACACAGAGTACAAACATCTGAGCTCATTTTCTATGCATGACACATTTCACCTTGATTGTATTCCAATACTGCAATGATGCACATTAAAGGATTTTTTCAATTTTATGGAAAAACTCTACAGGACTGTGGAATGCTATTCTACTTATCTCCCTGCCTACAACAGGCTATAGAAATAAACAAAAGAATGCTCTTGAATTTAATCTTATTTTCTTTATTAATAAACTATTAGAGTTAATTATTAAGACTGTATCAAGCATAAAAATGATTAATTTTGCAATTATTCTACTAACTTTTAGACTGCAGCCGGTGTGGGGTTTTTTTTCTTTGTGATTTTTTTCACCATGGGAAAAATCTAGAGTAAGGAAGATGTACCTTTGGTGGAAGACAATCAGGTCAGGGAATATTTAAGCAAACTCGACACATGTAAGCCCATGGACTGTGATGGGATGCTTCCATGATGGCATCCATGGCAGATGTCACTGCCAAGACACCCTTGATAATCTTAGATTTATCATGCAACTGAAAGGTACCTGGTGAGTGGCAAAAAGCAGATGTCACTGCTATCTTCAAGAAGGATGTGGGTAACTACAACCCAGTCAGCCTCACATTGATCTCTGGGAAGGTGATGGAACAGCTAATCCTAATAACAGTTTCCAGGTATATGAAAGACAAGAAAGTCATCAGGAGTAGTCTTCATACCCTCATCAAGGGCAAGTCATGCTTAATCTATTTGATACTTTTCTACATTGAAACAATGGGCCTCATAGTGGGTGTTGTCCAACTGGACTTCAGTAAAGTCTTTGACACTCTTTCCTTTAAGATTCTCAGCTGTTGATGTGTATTCTGGATAAGGAGACAGTGAGGTGAATTTAAAACTAGCTAAAAGCCCAGGCCCAGAGGGTGGTGGTCAGTGGGACAGTCTTGTTGAAGGCCAGTAACTGATGGTGTACCTCAGAAACCAGCACTGAGTCAAATCATGTTTACATATATTGCTTACTGAAAAAAATCAAAATCATTAGTAATCAGAACCATGCCCTGCAGAAATAAAATACTGAAATTATATTTACATTTGCTGTGTAGTTTAAGAACTTTCCCAAATAATTTTAGCACCTTTGTGAGAAAGATGACATTCTTTTTGCCTAAATCACTGAGGTATTCCTTTTTATACCTCAACAGCTTTTCTGTCAAATGAAAGATATAACTGAGCCATCAATAAAATACTTTAATCTGATTCAATCACTAGAGACTCCAAAAAGATTCAAGATACTTGATGTTATTCAGATATCAAATACTGCACACTATAAAACATCTATATAAAGTAGGTGTCTTTATCTTCTTTTCTGAATGTGGGTCACTGAGTACTTGTCACTATTTGCATTTTATTTGAAATTTTTTTCTTCCTTGGAAGCTCAGGTGTCTTTATAGTCTCTAAATTTTCATTTATTTGAATTATTTGCATTAAAAATAAGGATATTAATTTGTCTGTGTCATGTTTTAAACTCTGCTGGTAACTAAACACCATGAAGCTGCTTAAGAGTTTGCTGTTTCTTACTGTCTGCATGTTCAATGACTAAACTTTTGAGATCCTGCCAGTTCTCTGAGGACATACCCACTTAAGTCTGTTAGGTCTTCACAATGTAAACAAACCTAGAAATGTAAAAACACACTGTGCATGTTCTTTATGTGAGAATGCACTATCTTTACATGGCATGATATACACCTCACTTTTTCTTTCCCCATGGACTGTTTTACTTACTTTCCTATAAGAACAACCATAATGCTTATTTTGCCTTAGGATCCCTACCACAGCTATAAACATCTGCTGATGTTTAGAAGGGAGCAGGGGTTGCAAGAGATGTGACTCAGCTTTTTTTAACTTGTTTTCTTCAAGCATTACCACTATTATGCTTTTATAAGTTATTAGTGTTATGAGACATGTCATTATAAAACAGAACAATGTGTGATGGTAACTGTGCCATTAAGGTCACTAGTGGAACATTAATTATTGATCTTTGCCTCAAATGCATCAGAATGTTGTATTAGAGCTACAATGAACTGTTCACCTACAAGCACTCAGCTGAACTATGTCATTCAAAGGGGACAAGGTTTAGCTCTGCTACTATATTCAGAGCACTCTGAACTGCAGTAGAATTGCAAACACAGCTAAACTTGCCTAACAGAAATAGGATATCTCACACCAACACTCAGGACATTTTGTAATTCCTTTTCAGTGTCTTATTCCTTCTTCTTCTTCTGAGTTCCCTTGCTTCTTGCAAACCATGCTTTTAGTGATAAGGGTCTGGCAGAGGGTTTATCATTCTTCTTAAGTGAGTGGTGCTGCAGTCAGGTCTGCTGCTATCATTCAGGGATAAAAGAGACTTGCAGGTAAACTTCCAGATTTACAAGCCAGTAGCCCTCACTGGTAGGTGTTCTACCACATGTAAATAATGGTCTCCCTGCTGTGATGTGAGCTGAGCTAAGTGCACATGTGGCAGAACTACTTGAAATCAATCACTGGGAGACAGCGAGGCCTCTTCCTGCTGCAGTGCAACCAGCAAAGCCTCTTTCCTTGGTCTTGCAGGAATTTTGAAGTTTCTTCATTAATTTGAGCTACTGAAGAGTGACAGCCCTGCTGATAGAGAAACTCTCTAGTGTGCTGTTGTATCATGTGGTGTCACACAGCACAGTCATTCTCCTCTAGTCCTTGTTCTTCAGAAGCATATGCCTTACTTTAGTGACAGACACATAGTAAAACTAGAAAAATACTTTAGGTATCATATCTTTTAATCACCTGTGACTATACCTAATTTTGCTTAACTCTTCTTCCTCTGTCCCCCTCATTTCTAGCAGGTTGCTGACCAACTTGTGTCTTACAGAAAGCACAATACATTCAATTCTCTCTCCTGTTAAGGTTGTGCTGACTCCAAGAGAACATCTTTCCAATTCTTAAACCTAACAGACTGTAGACTTTTCACACTGACAGAAGCATAGGGTAGAAAGGTCATTTTTCAAAAAACACTTTTTTACAGTAATTGCCTTTTGTCTGTCATTTTTCCTCTTGTTGATGGCCATTAAAAGAGGACTGACTGACTGATGTGGTGATGTTGGTCAAACCTGGCCCTACAGATGACAGCGTGAGCCTAAGCAGGTGAGGTATTAGTCCATGGGGCTGGAAGACTAATTATTTTAGTCAGCATCCTCAAATTACCACTGCTCAGTCTTGAGACAGTGTTGTTCCTGCAGAACATGGCAGGTTTTCAGACAAACCACAATAACCCACAATAGTAGAGAATCTAGTTCTCATAACATGCCAGGATGAAAACATCGAAATTAGACTGAGACATCCTAAGGGAAATTGAAATACAGATATATTAATTTATAAAAAGATAATCCTTGTCCCTAAAAAGAATCTTGGTCATGTGCACAACCAGGATAAACGTTCATGTTCTGTCATGGTGGAGTTTTATTCTCTTCAGTATCATCATGATTGCTGAGTAAGAATTAGGTAAATTTTGTTCCAGAAGCTCTCCATGGGAGCAAGAAATTAACACAGAGAAGGAATGCAAGCTCCTTAGATTCCATACTATTGCAATAAAGTACATGAGGTATCAACTATAGATCATGAGCCATCTGAATCAACTGCATCTTGGCAGAACAGATGCACTCCTTAGGTAAGACTACAGTGTTCTGTCAATGTAGCTATTTTGGGGAAAAAGTTTATAGATATAAAATCACACTGCCTGTCTGATAGAAGTAGGCAAAATCTCTAGAATGGATACAGTTATTCCAGCAAAAGTGATTTTTCTCAGCTTAACCTGTGACCTGATGGAGGTAACATGGCTTTATTAGCAAAGTTATCTTTTCCCACATATAAAGTACCTCAGCTAGGGACCTCTGTCAATATGTATAAACACGATATATACTGAGCAAAACCTGAGATATAGCTATGGGTAGGTGTCACAGTTTAGGGCCAGGTCAGCCACTTAGAACTATAACAGAAGCTGTCTGTTAACCCCCTGCTCTCCCCAAAGGGGAAGAAAAAGGGAATAAGGGAGAAAGACTTAGTGATTAGAAAAGGAAACTAGAATAACTTTCATGAAAATGAAAATAATAATCATAGAAATGGAACATACACAAATACATACAAAACCAGTATCAAATCCAAACCCTCTGATGTCAATTACTTCACCATCACCACTGATGCTGTGGAGCAGGCACTGGAAAAGTCCCAGACTGGGTCCTGCAGAAGACAGGATCCGCATTCAGGAACTGGAACCTGGTAATGGATTCAGAACACATAGATCAGGATCAAGGCAGAACAGAGTCCTCTTCGGATGCTCCAATGAAGAAACTGGAAGAGGACCCGAGACAAGCTGAGCAAAGCCAGGCCAAGAAGGCAAAGAGAAGGGTGAGACACTCCTGATCCCTCAGCTTTATACTGATGTATATGGGCTGGAATGCCTCACTGGTCAGTTTGGGGTCAACTCTCCTGTCCATTCCTCCCTGCAGGTGTGGCCTTTCACTTTCTGCACCCTACAATGTGGTACAGAAGATCCAGCAGTGGCCTTGATCAGCACACAAATCCTTGATACTAATTCTAAACATGGGGTGTTATCACTGCCAGAAGCAGACACTGCCTGGGAAAACCTGCTGCTAACTTCAGACAGTGCAGTTAGAAGAACTGAGCTGAAAAATAAATTCACAGAATAGAATTAGTTCTGTTCTCACCCAAACCAGGACAGTAGATTAAATAGATTGCTAACAACCACATAGAAGGCATACAGGGTGAGAATGGAAAAAATAAAGAATTTATTAGACAATGGCAAGGAAACATAACTAAGAGGGACCTTAAAGCTACTTTAAGAGTCATTTCATATTTAATTTTATGATCTCTGGTATCATCCACAGGCCATGTAATTGTATGCAGAAGGAAAGCGAGATAAGTTTGCTAATATATTCTTTCTAGATTCTGCTATTTTAACTCTGTTAAAACATGATGTGACATGATGACTTGAATGTAGATTTTCACTGAAGTTATTTCAAAATTCACTAGCTACCACACAGAAATTACATCAGAATTCATTTGCAAGGATTTAAACCTCCCATCAGTAAATGGAAAGTTAAATCTAGCTCAGGCTGAAAGCAGACAAAAGCCATCTGATGACTGTTCAATATACTGTGTAAAATTACTTTAATTCAGTTTTGGACAATACCCAAATAAAAATATGCATCTTCCCCAGCTCAGTGAGTGACAATTTTACTTAGGGTTATCACCATTAAATCTTGTGTCCCATTAGTTTCTCCAGTATTTGGCCTTTTGCCTGATAAATATCAAATTTTAACTATTGAACTATGTCCCCATTACTCTCTGCAGATGTGGCCATACTGAACATGACTGCTTTTATTGGACCCTCTAAGACTTGCCCATATGGAACATGTTAAGTGGACAAGCATCATTTTGTGTTTTAGGTCCAGTCTAACACACTCAGTTCCCAACAAAATTCCAAGGGAAAAAACTATTTGAATGAAGATGGTATATTTGAAAATGAATAATATTTAATTACTGGGTAGTCTGCCATATACTGTACACATTTCCATTCCTGTGCTTGTTCCCCCTGGCTGTGCTTGGAAACTGGGAGCTGTAATATCAAACCACTGTAACCAACAGTAAATTAACAACTCTTGTGCTTCTATAAGTCTAACAAAATGTGTAAGACTTCCTTAGTTTTACCAGTGTTCAGAGCTTAGAATAAACCAGAGCTAACATTTCAGAGTTTCCATGCAAGAGTTCAAAATAAGGCCTAATATCTCATGTAGCTCATGAACAAGCATCTATCTATCCATTTAATAGCCTAATCTTGAATAATGATGCTGTGATCCATTGTAAGACCTAATAATACTAGAAGAATTTTTAAAAAATAACATAAAAATTTAAACTCAAACCCCATTCCACTACCACATATCGACTAGTGGGATCTGAACAAGTATGAACTGGAATAAATATCGAAAGGACATTTTTTCAGCACAATATATAGGTAGAAACAATAGTGATGACTTCTCTGCCTTTTGTAGTGAATATGATGTGTATTTTCTAAAATACAAACCAGAGGTCCATTAAAAAAATGAAAGGTACATTCTAATCTAAGAGTGTCTAAAAAGAATGGTCCTCAATACCTCCAAAATGAAAAGTTTTATCCTTACAATAGTGCTTTAAACCTCTTATGTAGTATTTCCTAAACATCTAACCTAGTTTTAAAACAATCTTATTCCCATTGGATTTAATCTACTTTCAAGCAAGTGGTATTTACTATCACCAAGACGTATTTATTTGATGTTTTACTAGAATTTCAAAGGTAAACATTAGCTGAAAATCACTATTGTTGTTTTTGTTCTCTAGGAAACAGTAATTTATATGCTTCTTTAAATCTTGAATTCTGGAGCCACAGTGGCCTCTATTGTTGTCATCTTAGAATAGCACATATAGCAAGTGTAATAAATAAACTAACTTTGGACATTTTTATTTCTTTGAAAATACACAGCAATAGTTCTTGTAAATTGACCCATCACTCTGGCTTCAACTTACAGACAAAATTTTAAAGCCATTCCTGTGATAATTGCATCCTCATGCATCCATCAAATATCAGACACAAACATGCTAAGCTTTCTTCTCAAGTGAAACTGGGCTCTGCTTTGAAAATTAGAGTCTGCAAGGCCTGCAGAATTTTCTCAAAGTGCTGAGAATATCAGGAAAGCTGCAGAAACTAACAGCAGGTTTTTTTCTTCTTGCTAATCAAATGATTGCTTGTGTGAAGATGAAAGATGGAATTGCATGCAACTTTAGCCCTCAACAAATGTTAAATAGCTTTTAGCTTTTACACTAGGCTTTTCCTGTGATATAAAGACCTCAGTTAACAGAAAAATGGATATTTTTTCCCCAATATGTTTTAACCAAACACAAAATATACCATACCAATCTGCTTTTGAGACTAGGTCTCTCTGTCCACTGGCTGTTAAACAATCCCTTTAGATTCCTTTAGACTAAATACCTAGTTTTTAGACTAAATTAATAATATATTAATTTTTTTCTAAAACTAGTATGATTCACAAGCCAGGTGATAATTTTCATTCAAGAGTTAAGTAAACTTTTTTTTTTTTTTGCTTTTTAATCCATCTTCAGACTTCTTATAAGTCTGTATTATTCAACACTAAGCATCTGCACATCTCTCATTTCCCCCAGGTCTTCTTTTGGAGCAGGAAGGCAGAGCTAAGCTCAAATGCAACTTCATGCTTTCAATGTTCAGAGTCTTCTAGAGGTTGCCTATATTTCTCAGAAACTCCACATCATCCTTGGGGTTCTGTTTGCCAGTCTAATAGCAGAATTAAAAGAAGACAGATGGTAAGAGAAAGAATTAGTGCTGGAAGCAGCTGTTACGAAATCTGCTTCAAGATTACAATTGCTTATATAGACTTATTTAGACAAAGACAAAAAATAAACCATATTTTTTAATCCTGGCACAGCAGCTGGTGTCACTGCTATAGTCGGTGGAACTATACAGCTTAGAAAAACACATATTAGAAATTGCATCATCAATGACAACATGAAAAAGGACAGAAATAGAAATTAATATAAAAGTTCAGGGCTCTGAACTCCTAGAGATGGACAGGAGGAAACCCTGAGCTTAGAACTGCTGGGGACAGCAGCCACTTTTAATATCCCTTAACATGCACAGTCACAGAAACCTCTTTCATGAAGTAGCTTGAAGTATCTAACTTGAAATGTTACCTCCCATGCTATAATATGGGCAAGAACAGGCTGCAACACCTGTTACTGAGGTGCAAAACCTTTTGGAAATATACAGTAGAGGGAGTGAGGGGGTTAATTCAGTAGATCACTTTCTCAGTAATACTTACTAGAAAATGAGAGCAAGAAATGGGATGTCTTGATAGTAGTCATTAAACATCACAGGAAGAAGATGATAGGTCCAGGAACACAGCACAAAAGCATTGTACAGTCTTGAGAAGGACTAAAGGCTCACAAAATGGGAAAACAACTCTTATTTTATTCACCTAGTTCCATGAATTAAAACTTCAGAAGGTGCTATTTTTGCAGTCAGCCTTGGGATGAGGTTAGAAGGATGTCAGAATTGGAACCACAGAGCACCATGTACTAGCTGCAAGTGAAATGAAAAGGTTTTCTTCAGATATAATTTCACTCTGGATTTAAAAACAGTTTAGACTGGCTAAACTTCCTACCACAAAACAAGAATGTATTTAGGGGATCCCATTTTTCCTAAGACCACCTCCACTACAGGAAAAGTGGAGCAAACTGGAAGAAAAAACTGGAAGAAAACTCTCCCTAAACATGATGGATTGTTGTTTTCATGCAATTTTTCAGAAGGCCTTTACATGAATATAAAACTTTGAAATATAATTTTAGTCTTTATTAACCTGCAGTAAATGTTTCCCAGGGGATATTTTAATACTCTGGAATAATTTATTAGAGAAAGATAAACTAAAATAAAATCAAGTTTCATCTACTCTTCTATTTACTACACTTGCTTTGGTTGAGATAATTTAATTACATTTAATTACAATTTAAATAGCCATAATGATATAATATTCAATACATGATTTAGACTATTTGCAATAGAATTCTGAACATTAACACCAGCTGATTAATCTATTTGAAAATCACCAACTGCTGAGAATATTAAAGCATATGACAACAATTCATAAAATGTATCGTGCTCCTCTGAAGAATAAAACAGAAATACAATCTTCATATTTTGATTCAATGCTTATTTTTATTTTATAGGAAAAAAAGCAAAGAAGAAAAAAGATATTTTAAGTTAAAAAATGCAACAAATTATAATCTTAAGTATTACAAATAGGAACTATGGATAAGGGACCCAGTCTTGGGGGAAAACCAATATTAAATAAAAAATCCTCATGACAGTTCATCTTATGTAAAGTTCAGAAAAAAAAAGGCTTTTATTCAAATAAGAATGATTCTATTTTTCAGCTGTTAGACAGCCTGCCCAAAATAAACCTAATTTATTTATGTTTACTTTGACTTCAGTGCAGCATACACAGGGACCTTACAGATCTTCTGATCTCTGGATCATTGGGCTTCCCCAGCACCAACTTTGGAGCCTGGGACTCCTGAATCCAAGGAGACCAAGCAATGCTACTGAAGTGGTAAACACCTCAAAATGCCCCCACTCTTGGGCAGCACTTCCAGAGTTGTGAGAGCACTATTCATCTCACAGCCACTCCAATTTAACAGCCTTCCCTGTTACCACATACTTTAAGTGGTAATATTTAAGAAGGAGTTCACAAATCAGTGACCTGAAGTGACAGGGCACAGAACTGTCACATTTATTCCTGCTACAGGGGCAGAAACCTTCAGAAAGATGAGTGAGCAGCTCTGGGCAACACCAGCTACATCAGCCAAGTCTGCTTGCAGATCTAGGCAGAGCCCTTGGGCACACATGGCACACGTTTTGGAACCACATGGTCTGCCTGGCAACCAGAAATGTCTACAGTAGATGACCTGAAGGATCAGCAATAATGGCAGTTAAATCATAAGATCCCTGGTAAAAGAAGTGGCCTTGAATCCATGGAAAAATCAACCCCTTGCCCTCTCCCCCAAAGAAAACAAAGCAACAGCAGGAAATCAGAGAAACAGCTACAGAGAGGTGAAAAAACTACAAGTAATTAGGAGAACACATTATTTTTCTTTAATTCTACCTATCTTACAGAGGAATATTACATATTTTATGCAGCACTATTCCTCCTCTGAACTGCCTCAAATAAATGTGGGGTACCAAAATGCCACTTCAGCAAAACTTCACATAATAAAAAATGCATAGAAATATCACTGCAGAAAGACAGTAGACTGGAGTCCCAAGACTTAAAATCTAAATGGTACCACTTCATTCTCATACTGCCAGAGCAGCAAAGTATGACTGTTTTTTAGGATAAACCTAAAATCATTCTGTCTATCTACAACTCATGCTCTAAATAAGAACATCAGGTTCATTGTTACTGAATCAAAAGTTTTGCAGCAGATACAGTCTGCAAAATAAAGTATATGAGAGCTTCAGTCTTCTTCACTTTGCTTTGCTAAATAAAGCAGCAAATAACATTATTAATAATGTCCATAAAGTGTCCCTGTTTCAAAGTAAAAATGCGCTTAAAAGCAAAATCTTTGCCTACTCATTTCCTTACCTCTACTTTCAAATTAAAATGCAGTATGAGAAAAATATATTAATATATTAATAATCAATATATCCCAGACTCAAGGACACTGAAATT
>JAOEGS010003775.1:0-15167 GCA_025447755.1 Corythornis vintsioides
TAAAAAGTCTGACAAACAGAAACAAGAATTAACATATACTAAATATATAATAATATGTAGCAGGATATCTTTTTGTATTAAAATATTTCTTCTGAGAATCACAATGTTATTCTCTTCACAAGACTAATTTAAAAAATAAATTCCAAAAGAATCTGAACTAAAGCAATTCTAAAATAGTTCAACAAAGTATCAGAAATTTAGTCCTCACATCTCCTTAGAGGTGATTATTCTTGTAAGATGTAGGTATCTCCTATGTAGGCACTTGAATGTGAGCTATTTATCAAGATCTACTTATTAATGAATGAAGTACCTCAGAGATGTCAACATCTTTTCCTTAAAAAAAAAAATTGGGTGAACTATGTTCTCTATTTTCTTGTTTTCTTTACCTGGGTATAGCAGCTACCTAAAATAACTGACTGAGATGTTCTTTCTACCACTGCAAGTGTCTTAAGTTAAAAAAGGTGTATGACCTCTCTTGAGGTTGATTCAGTTGCCCAAGCAGAAGGTTTTTACTGCAGATTGAGACTCTCTAAAGTATCTGAGACATTCATGGGTATCTGTATCATTCTGGAACAACAGTCTGAGTGTAGGCAAGGCTCTCTGGGCATTTCCACTGTCATTAGATGCCATTTTAAGTCACTGACTACAGCCTTTAAAACTTTGAATTGAGGTCTGAAGTCAAGGCAGTGGGATTCCTTCATATTACTAGAATATTTCCTATTTTAGTTATTGATGATAAAAGGAAACTGAGATGAGCTTTACATTTACAAGAATATAATAATTTATATTGCTTATTAAAATTCTGATAACTGGAACCTTCATTATTATTGTGTTCTAAGGTTTTCAGTATAAACTAATGGGCATTTCTTCCATTCTTCTTTTTAAGTTGCAAAACAATAAACTCATCCTTGAGGAACACAATGAAATACGGAGATCTGTAATTCCCACAGCCAGGAACATGCTGAAGATGGTAAGTTATGCATTGCAACTAGATTGCTTTCCACATAATTGTCAGAAGATTGTAGCCTTCTAAGCAACTGACAGTAAAAAGAGCAGGAAACATCCTCTGAGACTGAAATTAAGAAGTCAGAATTTTATCCCTTCATTTCTGCAGGCTTCATGCTTAATTTTCCACACCTTGATGCTGCAAGCACTTGTAAAATCATTGCAAAATTCTCAGGATGAGCCACAAGTTCTGTTTGAAACCTGTGTCCTAACTAACATGTCTTAGTTTCTCCACTTAGAAAAGAGCAATTAAGCAACATAATGAACTGTTCCATGCCTAGGGTTATTCGTCTGAAGGAACCATGAGCATAGGTTTGCCCTAACACATCTGTTTATTGCTGTCAAACCTACATAAGCATAACCTGCACAGTGAATCACAAGTTCTTGCCTTATGTTTGTTCATTGCAACAGACAGCAACTGCAAGCATTTTAAAAATAAAAGCAGAATTAAACCATGGTAAGTTACAAAATGCAGTGATGGCTTTCAGATGACAGAATCACAGAATGCTTTGGTTTGGAAGTGATTTTTAATGGTCATCTAGGCTAGTTAAGTTCTGGATAACAATCTTTAGTCTGTGGGATAAGCAGCTCCCTTAGAAGAAGAGAAACACATGCCTTGAACGAAGGAAATAATATGTAAAGCAAAAGTGGAGCAGATGCACAAGTAGCAACAAACTTCCCTCAGGGGTGCAAAAAAAAGACCAATATCTGCATGGACATTTGTTCTCAGTTGAGATTGTTTTGCTCCCATCCTGTCACCCCTGAAATTCTTTGTTACCTCTATCCCAGAGCAGATGAGATGGTCAGTGTTTTATTATTAAGTCTTCACAGTGAGACTTGCAAACATTCCCCAGGATCAAAGTCCATCTGGACTCACATCTCATCTGCACCTGGGCTGAAAAACAATTTCACTGTGTGCACTGCACCCTGAAAAGTTAACTTGGACACAAAGCCAAAATAAAGTAATGGCATGCTATAAAGTTCCTATTAATCAGGACCATTTGGAGATCAGGACTGTGTGATACTTTGCAGAAAAGCCTGCTCTGCAACCTTTAAGAGCTGAAGAAATGTGGTGCCTATGCCCCAGCAGTGTAAACTGGAACAACACCTTGGATTTCTCTTTAGGACCATGGGAGCATTCAGCACACAATACCCAAGTCACCCCCCATATTTTGTCTTCACATAGACTGCCCTAACCTATCTGTGACCTGTATACTTCCTCATTGTGTCTTTCAGGTGTGGGATGATAAAGCTGCAAAAAATGCTCAGAAATGGGCAAATAAGTGTGAAATGAAAATAAGCCCAAGAGAAATGAGAATCACTAATGGTACGTGACAGATATGGAGCCTAAGCTGCTGGTTTAATGACAATTTGCAGATGACCACTGTGCATGTGAACTAGAAATACTCACTTTTAACCTGTTGTAGAATATATTTTAACATTATTAGACATAAGGCCATTATCTTTGTCAGCTAAATACTCCAAAAGACAAATTGTTGGACATTAAGAGAGAATGATGTCATGTATTCTCCCTGTATTTACACTTTTCTTAAACTGTCCACTTTTGACTCTTTTCAGCTTTTTGTGTAACATTTTGTAGTCAAGTACCTGTGACTGAGAAGTCACCAAAATCAGAGCAACATTGCCTGCCATAGGATCAGGTGTACTGTTCTCAAAATCACTGGGCAAATAGGTCTACAATATAGAGATATAGCTTCAATCCTGTCCTACCTCCCACTCTATAGCTTGCCTCTCTCCTAAGTAAAAAAATATTAATTCTCCTTAGGTGTCACGTGTGGTGAGAATATTTTACTATCATCTAACCCAAAAACATGGACTGAAACAATTCAAGTCTGGTACAGTCAGTCTTCCAATTTCAAGTATGGATTTGGAGCAACCACAAAAAAAGGCAATATTGAGAACTATACTCAGGTATGGAGTGTTGAAACAAACTGCAATGATACACACTAGAATTACAGGAGTACACTTAAGGGAACATTTATCATGACAAAAAAAAAAAAAGTTACTGCTAAGTAACTTTGTCAGAAACCATTATCTATTATTCACACTGATTCAAACAAATGATAAAATTATTTTTTCTCTAATTCTGAGGCAATGGAACCAGAGTTTTGGAAGAGTTTTCCAGAAGATAAATACTAGTCTGTAGAAAAAGAAATAATAAGTTCCTTATTTTATATTTAGAAAATAAAATTATAAGGATTGAAATATCTGATAAAGAATTATCAAAGTAAAATATCTATTATTAAAATATTTTAATTTAAACTTTAGTGTGCTGCCAGAAACTGCATTAAAAACCACTTGGAAACTGGAGGATATGGTTAACTCATTTTTCTTTTTATTCTTTCTGACAGCTAAACTCTAAGCTTAAGTCTGAATAGAAAAAAAAATAATAATCAAAGAAGTAGCCTTTGGTTGTATTGTTTTGTGAGCTCTTCCATTATATTTCAATAAAACATGACTCTGATATAAAATATTTTTTATTCTACAGCTAATTTGGTACAACAGTTACCGGGTTGGATGTGCAGTTGCCTACTGTCCCAAGAACCATTTCAATTACTTTTATGTTTGCCAGTACTGTCCTGCGTACGTACTATCTGCTTATTTAAGATGAAATAATTATGGATATTGTTCATGTGCAGGGTAAAATGAATACAATTTATTTTAACCATTTGCAATTTTGAAAATACCAATGTGAATTGTGGATTTAACATTAGGTTAAGTGTTAATATTTATTTTATTTCATATTGAAACAGATATTGGGGAAATTTTTTAGCACGTGAACAAGAGTTCATGTGAAGAGAGTGCAGAGGGGTGCAACAAAGCTGGTGAAGGGCATGAAGAACAAATCTTATGAAGAGATATTGAAGGAGCTGAGACTGTTTAGTTTAAGGAAGAGGAGACTGAGGGAAGACCTCATCCCTCTCTACAACTACCTGAAAGGACATTGTAGAGAGGCTGGTGCTGGTCTCTTCTCACAGGTAATTAGTGATAGAACAAGGAATGGATTCAAACTGCACCAAGGGAGGTCATGCACAAATCATCCTATATTTTGGCCATAAACAAGAAAGTCAGATGCAAAGTGAAATCCAAAAAACAAATGAATATTCGCAGAGGTAAAGAGCACATCTGAAACAGCTGCACACCAGAATGCACCTGCTGAGGTTATTTCTTTGTGAACTCCAGTCCCTTGAAATCCATTAGAGAAGCAGAACTAGGAAGCACAGAAGTTTATTTTTAGCTGATAATGTTATAGAATATAAATTCATTTTCTTTATCTAAACCTTACTATGTTTCTTTCATTCTATGAGTGTCTGAAATTAAGACATGACTATGAAAATAATGTTATCCAAAAACTTTTGGATGCCTTTCACTGAGTAACATAAACTCCTGATAATGGCTTAGATATACACTTTGATTTATATATATATTTATTTAAAATTTCAGAGGTAATAATGTAATGCAAATAGCTACACCTTACCTAAGTGGACCAAAATGTGCAGACTGTCCTGGCCACTGTGACAGAGGGCTTTGCAGTAAGTAAATATTCTTCTTAAGCAAACATTGTGTTACCTGAGATGATAATGTTGTTCCTTTGCAGCTTCTGGTTTGAGGGTTTTTTTTTCCACAGATATTTCTTGATAATATGGATAAAAGAACCTAGACCTGCCCCTTTAATCCCTGCCTCTCCCACCCACCCCACCCCACCCCACCCCGAAATGCAGTTGTCAAATAGCCCACCAGAACAGACACAATCTTCAGCAGGGCAGGGGTGGTTGCACCAGATGATCTCCAGAGGTCCCTTCCAAGCTAAACCGTCCTGTGATAAGGGGTGAATTGTGTTGCTGTTTAGCAATAAGTTCATTATCACACCGTCAATCTTCTGCTGCCCTCTTCTGGAAAGTACAAGACAAAATGTCTTGATGTACCTCTATACCTGAGGCACAGATTGTCAGGCTTCACACACTGTATGTACATGAAGATCCATCCTGGGTTCTGCAGACTTCCCTGTGGGGCAAGCTAAAGCAAATAATAAATGGGAACTGTAAGATACCATTTTCTTGCCTGCATTTCATTTTCTATAATATTCAAACAATTTTAACAAAAGCACAGACTATACAGACATGAAAATTCTGAATTCTTGGAAAATGCAGAAGTATTGGGCCAAGACTTTGCTTTCAATTGATGTTTTCAATTCGTTTCTATCTTTTGTTTTAGCCAACCCTTGCAAGTATCATGACATCTATGCAAACTGCAGAAATCTGAAATCCTTGTTCGGCTGTAACCATTCACTGGTGAAGGAGAAGTGTCCTGCTACCTGTAGATGCACTACTCAAATCCAATAGAGTCCTGATGGATGCCATTATCGCTGCTGGGAGATGTAATTAGGAAACAGTAGAACTCACTGTGAAATGTATTCACTCTCAGTGCTTTGGCTCAGACTGATCTATAGGTAATTTTATTTTTTTTCCTGAAATCTCACCATTATTTCAGTATGTGAAAATAACTCTTGATGTTATTTTGGACTCTGTAGAAATGATGCTTAATCTACTAACATGTTACTTTGGACTTTTCCTTGCAGTGGATCTTCCACTGATTCAGTTATTTTTATTGGGAAACACACTTAAACCACTTCAGTCTTTTTGAAAAATATATTCAATAATTCTTAACTTCCTTCTGTTACCTTTCCTTTGATCAACAATTGAATGTATTCCTTCAAAATAAATATATTATTCACCAGTGGTTCACAAACAGAGCTTTTAATTGGAGTTGTTTGTAATTCAGGGTTTGGTTGATTTTTTTTTTTCATTTGGAAAATACCTTATGGGTATTTTAAGGCTCTTTGATACTTCATGTGAATGATGATGAATGATGATAGGAGAGAAAAAGGAAAAGAAAGCAAAAGTGATGAATCTTTATATACTGCCAGAATTACAGGCACAAGTTGAATTTGTCAACTGTGGCCTAAACACAAAGCTTCTGATACACATACGTGTGCAGGTGATAAATGATAAATTTCATAGGCTACCAACAGTGGAGAAATACAAAGCCTTTAAAAACATACATGCAAAAAAATAGGTAGATAGTTCCTTTCCCATACTCTGTATGAGTAAGTTGGCCCCCACACTCGCTTGGAATTAATATTGCAGCATGTAGAAAAAGGCACTCCAACATTGGCCTTTCTCCAGTCCCCAGGAACTTCTCCTGTTCTCCAGGACCTTTCAAAAATGGTGGAGAGTGGCCTGGCAGAAACCTCTGCCATCTCCCTCATCACTCGTGGGTGTATCCCATCAGGGCCCATAGACTTGTGGATGTCCAGTTTGCTCAACTGGTCACTAACCCTAGCGTCTTCAGCTGAAGAAAGAACTTACTCCCTCCAGAATTCCTCTGTGGTCTTGGAGACCTGGGACTCCTGGTAGCTGGCCTTGGAAGTAAAGACCGAGGTAAAGGTGGCGTTCAGTAACTCAGCTTTCTCTCTATCCTTGGTCATCAGGGCATCCACTTCATCCAGTAGCAGACCCACATTACCTCTAGTGCCTCCAACATACTTGTAGAAGCTTTTCTTGTTGTCCTTTACCTGCCTTGCCAGCTTTATTTCATCCTGTCTCTTTTCACCAGATTATTATCATATTAAGCAGGTCATCATAAAGCAGTTAATACATTCAAATTAAGGTAATTTATGGTGTCCAGGATATCAATGATTAATTCTGTTAGCCTTGATTTTCTACCTACCTGAAGACCAGATTTAACATCATGAGTGTGTGCTGCTATTCAAGGCTTCTACAAACTCAGATTTTTCAGAAAGTGTAATTCAAACAAAAACAAAAAGAAAATTTCCTGAGAAACCCCATTTATCTTACAGGAGGATACAAAATGTTAGAATACCTCTCAGGTGTTTTCTGGGATATTTTCAATGATTTAACTTCTGCTTACCACAAGGAGATGGATGTTAAAACTCCTTCCACGTACTCACTTTCTCTTCCCTTCCTCTCTCTCTCTCTGGGCCAATGAATATTTAAAGAAGGATGATTTTATTATCAGAGATTTCTGAGAGCTCCCTTCCCAAAGAGACACCTGAACATGGCAGCAGCAGGAGCTGGAAGAAATGTTCTGCATCATGAAATGCCACCCTGAAGCATCATGCATCCTGCTGGGTTTACTGCAGTGTATCCAGGCATTAACTTTCTCACTTTCATAGGGGATTTCAAAAGATTCTGCTTCTCTATTGATGTGGAATAGAAGAAATAACAGGTGAGATGCTCCTGTTTCTCAATACATACTTCAAAGTGAGCTTGCTCCTGGAAAGGTGCTTCCAAATATGAGTTTCCCATGTAGAGGTGAGGTAAAAACAATATGACATTCTCTGAGATCTAGCATGTCAAATAACATTGTTTTACATTCTCTGACTGTATTTTATAGAATCACAGAAGAGTTTGGATTGGAGGAGACCTTAAAGGTCACCTAGTTCCAGCCTCCCTGACATGGGCAGAGATACATATTTTTATATCATAGACATATAAATAAATATAAACATATTTTTAGTACTAGTGCCCTGACAGATATTTCCTTTCTGGTACTAGCATGTGCTTTTTGGTATGTGCTGAAGTTACATCTACAGAATTGCTAGAATGAACTGCTACTTCATAGGTGCAGTTCAGACAAGAAGCTAGTAACACTATTTCTTACAATTTCCATTCTAGATCCACATATACTCACATGAAGCACATATGCTGAGAGTTGATAAGAGCAACTACTACTGTACTAGTCTAAGTCTTATCTATAGAAAATGATGTAAGAGCTCTTCAGCAGTTAACAGCTGACAAGGGCTTTAAACACAGAACTTTGAACAAATGTTATGAAGTAAGTTTAACAGTCTTACAGCTTGCAAAGAAATAATATTTTTGATACTTAAAATGCACCAACTGCAGTAGTCACGTTACCTAATTTGTCTGTCTGAGAATCAGCCTCTGGGCTAAGCAAAATGGAAGGTCTTTAAGTATCACAGTCTTGCTGAGAGTCATCAGTCTGAATCTTCTCCATCTATATGTATGATAGAGAGAAAAACTCTTCCTTATATCGTTACACTCATGTCCTTAACATATGGCACCTACAATAACAATAGGTTAAGCTGTTAAAGCTGAGAGTTTATACTAAATGGAAAGCCAAGGTTGGAAACAACATCATTGTGTTGTCAGAATATCTAAGTAATCCCCAAGAAACAAAACTATAGCAAATTGCTTGAGCAAGACTAAGCAGCAAAGGGCCATTAGAGCAGACAGGACAAGGATGTTCCCCACCCCTGAGCTGCTCCTGGCTCTTCTAAGACAGGCTGCCAAAAAACGTTTTCATCTAAGTGGAAGGGCCATAGTTAAACTGTGAAAAACAGGAGGTGGACTTTCTCATTAAGTAGCTATTTGACAGCTACTGTCTCCACTCCGGGCTGCAAGCAGACATTTAACCTCCATGCTTCAGTCTCGCTGACTGCAACACAGAGATAAACTGACATAGTCAGGGCAAGGAAGATTAATTAGAGAACTCTGAGAAAGAGCCTATGAAGTGCTAAAACCTGCTAATTATCACATTTGGTAGACACACCTCCACTATAATTATATCTCAGGTTAACCACAAGTCAATGGGACAGGGGGCAGCAGGAGATACAAGTAAGGAAATCACACTGTGATCCTGTGCTGACCCGCTGCTGATGTCTGAAGTTCACAGGCAGGTCACTGGACTCAGTAGTCTGGTCTTGCCTCTGAGCAATGCAACCACGGGGCTCTTCCCTAGAACTAAGAAAGATATTGTGACACATCAATTGTAAGTCTTGAAGAAAGGTAATCTTTAGGAAAAGTTGAGGTAACAGACTGGCATGTAAATACTTTTGCATACATTTGGGAAAAGGCCTATGTTAATTTTGTTACAAATGGACAGCCTAATTTTCAACACATGTAACTGAAAATGGCTCTAGAATGCTTAGCATCAGATTTTTGTATTGCTTTGTTTTGTTTTTCCACTTTAACAGAAATTATCATTTCAAATCAAATTACATTTTTCACTTTCTGTTTTACATCATTAATAATCCCCTGATTTCTTCTCCCACTTCTGCATACAGTGATGGAAGTAAAGGAGGAAAACCCTAGCTACCAAACTAAAATAAAGCTTTTGTTTGTTGGCAAAGTTTGAATGAAACACAAGCTTTTTTTTTTATTTTTTAATTCCTTGGTTTTAAGTCACCATTTTTTATTTTAGGGAATGAATAACTTGTCTTCTTTAAAAACTCCTTTCCCAATGTAAGCATATTCCAGAAATCTATACTGAAGAAAACAAAGGAAGTGCATGTTATTTTTATTTAGTGATACACAGCATCCTTTCTGCAGGCAGAGATAACTCAATTTTCTGACAAAGTGATTCCTGAAGGGTCAAAAGATTTTATTTTGATGAAATTTGGAATGTAGCCTCTGTGAATTTGCACAGGATTGAAACACTGAAGAGTAAGGGAGAGTTTTTAAACACTGTTGCTTCTGAAGCACAGAAATTACACAAAACCTGTATCTTCAAAATAAGAATTCACATCTTGTGCATCTGTAGCTGTGCAAATCTTGCCATTGCAGAGACTTTCCTCCTTCAACCAGTAATGTATGAGATGTATCAGATTACAGGAGATGAATTTGGGTAAGCCTGTCTCATCTCAGTGTACCTGTCACTAGTCTTGCTTTTGCCCTGCTTGGGCTTGGACCATCCTTTATGTAATCAATAAACATAAGGATGTGTGCTTTTGAAACATAACAATCCAAGCTCTTCTTACTAATATTGACCAGATTATTTCAGGAGCCTCACACTAAGACAGCTAGACAGGTGAGTTGAAAAAAACAGTATAAAATACCTTCATCCATCCCTCTGTGTTATTTAATGCTGGGAAGCATATTAGATGTACCTGGAAAGTGCCTAAGAAGAATTTGGCATCTTATGAGATAAGGCATGAAAACATGTATCTTTCACAGGTTGGTATAAACAGTTCAGAGACTGGACTTTTCCACTGAAGTTATTTTTCCTTATATGTTCACATTTATTTGCTCTCAATTCATTGTAGTTCCTCCAATGTTGGTTTGTCCCGGAAGGGGTGTTGTATTTTAGATAGCAGGTAGGGTTACAGTTCATTGAATTTGTTCTTGGCCAATTGCAAGGAAATTATAAATTCATCTTGTCAGTTCAATAGCACAGGACTACTTCTGGGTATTCAGTGATTTAGTACCTACTTCCTGGTAACTAGAAAACAGTCATGTAAATTAATTATGAAGGTCACAAATCATGCCTTTCTTTTAGTTAGCGTTCAAGCTACAAACAAAGAAGTCCCTGCTTGCCTAATATTCAGACAACTGAAGGAGATATTAGTTGTACATTGGAAAACCAAAAAATATGGCAGTTTATTGTAGGAATTTTTTCTGGACTGATTTGTTCTACCAACATTTGTGCCTTATGACGAGGTCATGCTGATTAAAATTTGTGTATCAGTGTTAACACATGAACAAAAAGCAGAGTTTATGCCAGGTTTTGACTAGTGGTGTGACTCAGAATTTACAACACTCATTTAAATCAGATATTTACTATCTCTCTGTCTTGACAAATCTTCATGTAAGTCAGATCAATTATTTCATGCATTGCCACTAAGTGGCAGCTTGCTGCTGTGCCACTAAGAATATTATAGCTCAGCCTCTGAGAGACTGATGTTTATATAAATGATGAAAGTGCCACACGTAGCAGGAGGTCTTCAGGGATCAGCTCCCCAGAGCCTGTTTTCTGCAGTCTCAGTCTACACACACACTCTCCAGTCTGGCTGCTATGGATGGATTGTTGTATAAAAGTATCACTGGGAGTTATATTAGCTAGGGAAATTGGAGCTAACACATCTTTTCATTGAGGAATGTTCCCTAACCACCCTCTTTGACTCTTCATGCATGCATTGCAATTATTGTGGCAAACGGTGTTATGTAGCTCACTTACAATTTTGGTACCATTTGTGTACTCTGCAAGATTTAGTGGAGAGAGAAGATTTAGTGGAGTGAGAAGTACTTAACCTTCTCAACAGGAGGGCAAAATGAAATTGAAGAGTTGGGAACAGGCCTTGACAATTTTCCTTCTGTAAGGGAGAGTGAACCCCATTATCTTCTGTAAACAGCTTTCCTGCAACTTTGAGATACACCTCAACCAAAAGCTCCTGTATTTCATTCATTCTTCACAAAGCTCATGCAATAAGCAGAACATGTAAGAGTGAAGTTTTTAAGTCCATCATGTTCCTCTTCAATTAGGTATACTTTAGCTAAACACAGATTAACTAGGTGCAATTCTCTGGCCTATTTTATTTAGAGGGGAGAACAAAAAGATAGTGATTCCTTCTAGTCTTAGCCTCTATCAGTTCTTTCTATACTGGAGAAAGGAAGAGTGTTGTATAGTAATCCAGCAAAGTCTCACATAGTGTAGAAAGTCTGTATGATTTCAAATGAAAGAATAAAATATAGTTACTTAAGATGAACTAAAACATAATCCATCCTAAACCATGATTGCTCTTAATCCATTGTTTCCTCCCTCTTCTGATGAACAGAGTATTCCCCATAATAGTCTTTAGTTGTGCAATAGTGACATTATTTTCCCCATATTTGTTAGTAATCAGGTAAGAGGCTTGTAGAGGTGATATGGATCCAGTCAGTACAATCTTTTTGTTGCTATCCAGAGTCAGAAAAACCACAGCTTACATCCCTCTTCAAGTTAAAAGATGCTATTTAAGCACTTCATGAACAAACTACATTTGCTTGGCTAAGATTTCAGCTTGAGGTGAAGTAGGCATCTGCTGATTCACAACATTCAAGTTAATATTTCATGAAAGAACTCTTCTACTGTGACACCACACAAATGGGATAAATGTGAATGTTCTCAAAAGGTTTATTGAGCTCAAAGTGCAGGACATTAAATAATACTTCTGTCCATGTATAGGCAAGCTGCACCTTATCCTATTTTTCTGGCCACTGTAGGTATGTCCAAAGTAAGAGCACACACCAAGAAAGAGCTTAAAGATTGGTGTAGACCCAAGTCATATACTCTGTAACTCCACATCATTGCATGAGGGATACTCATAGCTCAGATGCAATGAACTGAACTCAAGAGTTTTAAATAACATCAACCTCTTCAGCAGACCTCACTGGTTCCCTTCTAGGAGGCAACCTTAAACTGATTTAAGCCTTTGACAGTCAACAAACATGACCAAAAGGACATCAAGTGATAGGTCCTTGGACTCAGCTGGACTATTCAACCTATTTTAAGTATCTTCCTTTAAGGTGAAAATAAATATCTTCCAAGTCTCTGTTACTCTTTACTGACTTAAAAGGGAAACTTCACTGGTTAGATCATATGCAGAAATATAGAACATATGTCTAGTCAGGTGAGTGTCACTCTTAATGATGCTTGAAGACATTCTGTAAGAAGATTATTAAATGCAGCTGCTTTCTTGTTCTTTTGGTAAGGATACTGCTGAAACTACCCCTTTATCTCTTATTTTCATTTGTCTGGAAGCTTGAAAGTCTGCCATATCTTTTCACATTCATTTACATAACAGCTGTGATACTTCACCAACACTATTTTTCCACCAGATGGAAAAGTATTTAAAGCTATCACGGTTGGGCCAAAGCTAATAAGGAGGGCTATTTACTCTTCTTCCCTTGGAAAGGAGTAGAGGAGACTTAAGGAGAATATCTAAAAGACTTGATATTTCCTGAAAAAGTTCCCAGATCCAAACATGATACAGGCCAAAGCCCATCTCAAAAAGTAAGACAGTGAGTCAACCACTGGACAAAATGGGCTTTCCAAAAATATACAGCGAGCAAAGTAGACTTGCTATAAAACATCTTCTTCCTCCTGGCAGGTAATGCTATCTGTCCTTTTTGCTTAAAGTTAGTAATATCTGAAGTTCAATGGAGATAGATTAAGCCTTGTTAATAGTTTGAGAGAAGTGTTTCATTTATTTAGAAGAACAAATTTTGGAATATAATTTCTTGAGAACCCCTATTCACATGTAAAATCACCCATACGTGTATAGGGGCCATTTGTCTATGGCTGCTGGACATCTGTTCACCTCAACAGGAAAACAAAGAAATTGCTCTTCCTGGCATAGAAAAGAGAAAAGGAAAGGGAGGGGCAGGAGATGGGAAAGCTGGGCTTTGAGTAGCCAACTAAGAAGGCCATATGAGGTTTGCTAAATGTCGTGCTTTAAGGACTATGTATTCCAGCTACATCAGAACATCAGCTTTTTTGCATATAAATGTTGGATATGTTATTCTCTGATCTTCATCTCATGCACTGCACAGTCATGAGAAAATGAGCACTTCTAGCAAGTTATTGAAAATCTTGAGTGTAAAACCTGGTCCTGAGTCAAGTTTCTAGAGTTTGGATGCTTAATTCTGAACTACTCACCAAAAGCTTGCATTATAAAAAAATGAAGTAAATAAGAATCTCTAAAATACATACATTGTTTCCTGAGACAACTATTCAAGAGAGTTAAGACTAAAAAATTTCTTTAGATGCATTAATTTTGCATGAGCTACAAAGGCAGCAAATATAAGGTGATGGGCTAAGACATGAATGGTCTTCCAATGTAGATTGTGTTTCTGTATCTCTGTGTGTATGTACATGCATGCAATTTAATATATAAATTAATAATGTCAGGGAAAATCCTGGTTGAATGAACTTGACTTGACATATTTTTAAAATTAAACATGTATGGAAAGGCACTTTCCCTAATAAGATTTCAACAAGAAGCTTTTTCTGCATCCCTTGAAGAACTCCATCCAAGGATTGCACTTATGTCATGTGAGATACACACTAGGGAAAACATTATGTAATGAACAACACAAGATATTAATGGCTAAGCTATGAGAAAAAACAAAAACAAAAACAAAAACCAACCCACAAAACCATGAACTTTATTCTTAAATTTGTTCTTTTTTAACCACTTCCTGTGCAAATGAAGGAGCTCACAGGTCCTTACAATCAAGCACTGCTGTCTATCTTATCGTGTGGCACAGCAAGTATAAGCAATAGTTTTTTAACAAAGCTCTGCTTCCTCTCTTTGACCTGTTCAAATGAAATACAGTCACTACAAATTAAAAATATATATATGCTTAGCTTTTTTTTTTTTTGATTTTATTACAAACTTCCACTTTCTTCTTGTCAAATAATGTGGTTTCCATTTCAAATCCACAGACACATTTTCAAGGAGAAACAGCTGCGATAATTTTAAACTTAGTTTGTACAATGTTCTAATTATCATAGAAACAGAATGGTTTGATTGGAAGGGACCTTAAAGATTATGTAGTTCCAAGTCCCCGGCCATGGCAGGAACACCTCCCACTAGACCAGGTTGTTCAAAGCTCCATCCAACCTGGCTTTGAACATTTCCAGGCATGGGGCACCTACAGCTTCCATGGGCAACCGGTTCCAGTGACTTTCCACTGTGACAGTGAGGTATTTATTGCTTATGTCTAATGTTACTCAGCCATTACACCCCATCCTACAACTACATGCCCTTGTAAAAAATCCCTCTTCAACTTCCCCTTAAGTACTGAAAGGCCATAATAAGGTCTCCCTAGAACCTTCTCTTCTCCAGGCTGAACAGCTCCAACTCCATCAGCTTGTCCTCACAGCAGAGCGGTTCCAGCTCTTGGATCATCTTTGCGGCCCTACTCAGGACTCACCCTCTCAGGTTCATGTTTTATGTGCTTAATGCATTTTTACACTCAGACAACAGGACTCTAGGGCTTAATGCAGTAACTTCAGATGGAGTTTCAAGAGAGCACAGAGGAAGAATCACTTCCCTCAACTGCTGGTCACAACAGGTAATTCTACCTGTTACACTAGAAAAATAAACAGTGCCAGGGCTTTAATATTCCCTAAGATTACAACATCAGTGTCAATCAGATATAGTCCAGGAATTGCCATAAATAAGGTACCTGGTACCTAAAAGGTGCCTGGTTTCAACTACTCTGCTTGGCAAGGTAGAGATTGACAAACTGTAAATTGGCCTCAGGATCAGACAGAAGGCCTAGAAATGAATATTATATGAATATATGAATATTAATAGATAGATTCTATATATTCAT
>JAOEGS010003775.1:19299-40422 GCA_025447755.1 Corythornis vintsioides
ATTTATTGTCCATAGGAAAGTCAACTATCACTATATTCCCTACAATGTGCATCACACCAGCCTCTGCAAGATATTTTTTTTAGCCTTTTTCTTTTTCAAAATATCTATAAGACAGTGAGAAGCATTAACTGTGGCTAAATGTGCTGGTTTGCATTATAGATTGAAAAAAACCCACCACCACCAACAAAAAAGTGTAAGCCAGCATTTCTTGAACAGAAATATAAATATATTTTATATAAATATATTTTATACATAAATATAAATTGCTATTATTGACCTATACTGTATCCCTCCCATAGTGGGTGTGACTGTGTTCGCCTGTCTCTCTTTTTTTTTCTGCTTTATCACCCAGAGCCACGGAATTAAGCAGCTCTGCTGAAGTCAAGCGTCTTTTATCAGGTTTTCACATCCTCCTGCACTCCTGCCATGCCCTCAGCCGTTGACACCAACATGAGGTTCAAGTTTTCGATCCTGGCTCTTCTTCTGCAAGTGATCATCATTATTTTGTTTGGGATATTTGTGGAATATGACATAAATCTTGTCTCTCAATCTCTATACCCACGTGAGTATTGCTGCCTAAGATTTATGGAATTTCTTTAAACTAATCCTAAGAAAGTTTTATGAATAACTTATGAGACCTACTGATATAGCTGAAAAAAAACCAAAACCAAAACACAACATGCTTTGGGGCAAACAACCTTCTTCTGAGGTGTGAAAACAGCAGGCTTCAAAGACAAGTTCAGGTTGAGCACATGTAAAATTCTGAAAGTAGCTAACTGCTTAGAAGTCAGATGTTCTGGGAGAGATGAGTCCTGAAGTTAGCTCTGTTTGCATAGAAGTTTAAAACTAGGAGAAATATGAATTGCTTTAACAGTCCTATTATTTTCCAGACATGGATGGTAGTACTTCTTGCTCGACCTTCTAGGCTGATTATGGTGTCAAGTAATGAAAGTGAACATAACATTTCACTATTATCATGCATGTTTCAAAAGGTTATTTTATAAGAACAGGTCAATCAGCCAGCTCACTCATTAGCACTGCAAAATATGTTTGCAGAAAATCGCCCCACAAGGGACAATATTTTCTGTCACAAGGTGGAGTACCTACTCCTACCTTTCAAAGCAGTGGCTAAGCGTGGGTGGTAATGGTTCAGCCTGTAAACATTGCTGTTAACTTGTTCTACAAAAGCTTGATTAAGTTCAGGGAGAAAGCTGAAGTAGTTGCTGACTTCTCCCACCCTCCTCCTCCTAATGAAAAGAACATATTTCTTTAAATAGAAAAATGTCTGTAGAGGAGAAGCCTTATTGATGTTTTGTTGTTTCTTTTCTTGGCTCTGGTGTCTTAATGACTTGTAGCCATTATTACAGTCCTCTTAATGATGATCATAAAAATACAGAACTCCTTGCCTCTGTGTAGTACTCATCTAATTTTGAATGTATTCATCTTTCTGTATCATTCCAACTAGCAATTTAGTAATTAATAACTTCTACAGGGCAATGTTTTCTCAGGATCACTTAGCTTGCTGGTAGTCTTGTGTATTTTAAAACATAGTATTGTCCAGTTGAGAGAACAGTGAATACACAGCATTATTTGGCTCCAGATGCAAGTCAGCTGATGAACATGAGGAGAAAATTACTCACATTTGAGTTAACTTCATTGAGATACATCATTATCCCCAAAACATAGTAGCTTAGGCCATGCCAAAGCCCATTCTCTTTCTGAGACACAGCTTGTCCATGTCCATAATATTGAGCAACCTGGACTCATGTCCTTACAATTGTCCCTGACAATTGCAGAGGAGTTGAAACAAGAAGGTCCTTTTCAACTCAGACCGTTCTATGATTTCCTGATGCCTGTGTTTTCACCTTTAGGCTCTCTTAGTCTCAAACTTCCCTGTCTACAAAATGCACACGAGCACAGAGTTTGCCTCAGGACCCAGCAGAAAGTTAATGCTATAGTTACATAGACATATTAGGATGTATCATGAGGCAGAACTTCCCCTGAGTTCACTGATGCATTCAAACTGCTTCCCACTCTATCCCCAGCGATGTTGACCCATCTGTACCTCATAGATTTAGTTGTTTCATTCAGCAGAAAATTTATATTCTTGAAACTGCAGCATGGCTTTTTTATTACTTTAATAGCTCAGTACCACAAATCCAAGTTGTTTCAGTGTTTTTGGACTGCAGAAAGATAAAAATAATAATTGAGGAACACCATAGTTATGCACTTGGGTAAAGGAGGCTGAGCTGAGATCATTCTCAAAGCATAGTTTGCATTGTATCTGTTTCTGGTGGATGCAAGTACATGTTTGACAAATTGGAAGGACTACTTCAGGTGTGCCGTGCTCGAGTGGGAAGACAAGGGCATGTGATGGTTTTGAAGAAGTCCAAGAAGATTTCTTTTTTTTTTTTTTTTTTTTAAGGGGTGAAACTCTCAGCATCCAGTTTCCCCTTATTCTCAAAGAAAAGAGGGAAATATATTTGGGGTTACTCCTTCTCTTATTTGAGAAGCACTTTTTCGTACGACCTGCCAACATATTTTTGTCCCACAAAAAAAAAAAAAAAAAAAAGAGTGATCACCTGTACCTGAGATCTTTAGGATGGAGTTAGAGGAACTCTGGGAAGACTATCTACTCCCAGTCTTACCAGCATTCACCAGTGATGCATATTTTCCAAGGAGAGTTCCTCTAAATGTGGAGTCCACCACCAAAGTCAAGTCAGGCTGCTGCAAGCTGCAGGAGTGCACAGACAGATGTACCCATCAAACAGCCTTGTACTTCAATATCCTTTTCTTAAATATGGTATGTTGGCTCCCTTTGACATAGGGATATGGGCAAATATTACTGTGGTTTGTATTCTGTATCCACTAAGACACTTAAGATTGCTTCTGGTAAGATCAGGAAGGTTGCATTAACATGGTTTGTACCACTGAACTTGCTACATGCATGTATGTATTTCAGTGCTAGGTCATGGCTGGAATAAAACAGTTCAAATATAACAGAGTTTATTAGGAAACTCCAGTAACAACTTATACTTCTGGGCCCTCTTTTGGCTAAATATGGCAATGCATATAGCAAAACTATTGCAATACTGAAGGTACTTAATTGAGTAATACAACTTCAAGCCAAATATTATACTAACCAGGTCAATATCTCAAGTATTCCCCACATATTTGCATAGATATGTAAAGAAACCATTCCTCTATAGTGAGGTTCTTACTAAAAATAAAATCAAGAGGAGAGTTTTAATTACAGGACCCAAATGTGCTTGGTGCAGAGTCCATTAAATTACTTAAAACACTTCAGAGTAATAAAATATTTTTAAATATAAAATGTCCATGTTGCAGTGATAAATTAATTTTGTACTAAAAAAGTATATTAAAAAATCAAATTTTAATAAAATTAATATTTGATGAGAAATACTAGTTTACAAGTTTAGACATTACCTTAAATGCTTTTTTTTTCTTTTACCTAGGTAAATAAATCAGTCTCTAGCACAGTAATTTTTAGGAATTACCTTTGCACTGGGCCAACTAGCACTCTAGCAAACAAATCCCAAGTACAATTTTGGAGTTGGCCAGATCACACTGGATGTGACAACCTTCATTTAAGGGAGAAGAGAACTTTTCTGTATGGACATGAAGCAAAGGTAGCTTTACATGCAGAGAACAATTCCAGACACATTTGATAGCATAGAATCATAAAATAGTAGAAGTTAGAAGGGACCTCTGGAGATCATCGAATCCAACCCCCATGACAGAGTAGGATGAACCAGGGCAGGACACACAGGAACAGATCCAGGCTCTTTCACCCTCACAGGACACAAGTTTTTCCTCATGTTGAGATGGAACTCCCTGTGTTTCTCCTTGCTACCATTACCTCTCGATCTATCACAGTGCACCCCTGCAAAGAGACTGGCCTCTTTTACTTGACACCCACTCTTCAGATATTTTCAAACATTAATAATCTCTCAGGCTTCTCTTCTTCAGGCTAAACAGTTCCAGGGCTCTCAGATTTTCCTCATCAGAGAGATGTCCAGTCCCCTCATCATCTTTGTAGCTCTCTATTGACTCCCTCTAGTATTTCCCTGTCCCTCTTGAAATGAGGAGCCCAGAACAGGACACAATACTCCAGTTAACAGAGATGGAGAATACTTCAGATATAGAGATCATGTTCTTTCCATAATTATGTAGCAAGGAATAAAATCAATAATTGGGTCTTGCATTTTTGAGATACTCAATCTTCAGCTAGTAGAGTGGTCGTGAAGTGGGGAAGATGTTGATGCCATGAAGTTGGAACTCTTTTATATTAAAACCTCTTTTGTCCTTAGCTTTTCTCCCTTCATAGTTACTACACAAACATGTTTTCCTTTCAGTCTTTCAGGATGTCCATGTGATGATATTTGTTGGATTTGGTTTCCTGATGACCTTTCTGAAGAAATATGGATTCAGCAGTGTTGGTATCAACATGCTCATTGCTGCCTTTGGTCTCCAGTGGGGAACCCTGATGCAAGGATTTTGGCACATGAAACAAGGGAAAATTCATGTTGATATTAACAGGTACACCTGAATTTATCAGGTATCTTCTAGGTCCCTTCCAACCCCTAAGATTCTATGATTCTATCATACGGTATAAGCAGGAGGTAACCTTCCTACACATTTTCCTCAGTAGCTGGTAAGATCCCTAGAAGACCCATCTGGAAAGGTTTTATTTTATTTTTATACACAAAGATGACCTTGATAATTCTGTATCTGAAGAGTTAAAACTCTAACATTTTAATTATATGACAAATTTGATGTTACAGTCTTATTTTGGGTCTCTTTAAATTGATTTTATTTTTTCCTGTGTTTTTGCTTTGCTTTAACTTGGGTGTATTCATTTTCTTTAACTTCAGCATGATAAATGCAGACTTCAGTACAGCAACTGCTTTGATTTCATTTGGAGCAGTTCTGGGAAAAACAAGTCCTGTTCAGATGCTGATTTTGACTATTCTGGAGATCACAATCTTTGCATGCAATGAACATCTAGTTACAGAAGTATTTAAGGTACAACTATTTCACTACCTTTTTTCTGCTTATAACAAATGCTTTCACTTTGTAGCACTTTCAGTTCTAGGAATATTTCTTCCATATTCTAGGTTCTAGCTTCTACCATAGAAAATAAACCATTAAAGTCATCCAGACTTTAATGAAATCATGATTCGTCAGACTTCATGAAATCCTCACCTTTATGCTGTATACAATAGTGGTATTGTTTTGGGTCCCTCTTACAGGCCACAGATGTTGGAGCCTCAATGACTATCCATGCTTTTGGAGCTTATTTTGGTTTGGCTGTAACCTTAGTCTTATATCGTCCTGGTTTGAAAAACAAACATGAAAATGAGGAATCTACCTATCATTCGGATTTATTCGCCATGATTGGTAAGTGAAGTCATACTGAGTGCTTATTATCCCTCTTTTCATCCCCATGTTTTAACTATTTCCTGTTATTAATATTCACAAATATCTGAAGGGTGGGTGTCAAGTAGAAGGGGCCAGTCTCTTTTCAGTGGTGCCCTGTGATAGATCAAGAGGCAATGATAACAAGGGGAACCCAGGAAGTTCCACCTCTACATGAGGAGAAACTTCTTCACTCTGAGAGTGACAAAGCCTGGAACAGCCTGCCCAGAGAGGTAGTGAAATCCCCTTCTCTGGAGACTTTCAAGACCCACCTGTATCTGTTCCTGTGTGGCCTGCCCTGGGTGTTCCTGATCTGGCAGGGGGGTCAGACTAGATGATCTCCAAAGGTCCTTTCCAACCCCTAACATTCTGTGATTCTATGATTACACTGCATCCATTTTCTTAAGTACACTCATAGAGGCCAATACGTTTTCTGTCTGAGGAACAGACAAAGTTTTCAGTGGCAAACATATTTTTATTTTTCTGTGGTTAAAAAAAGGAAAGATCAAATTAAATATGTATCTTCACTGTGTATTAGTAGTTTTTGTTAAATCTTCTGTTATAAGCAGCATTTTTAAAGTGATTTGCCATAATTAAAAGTATTGAGCTGTGCTTATCCTGCTAATAAATGTTAGAAGACACATATTAACCTGGCTATGGGATCTATTAATATATATATTACCAATAAAACTCTAAGTTATATCAATAGGTGATACAGGATTTGCATGTGAACTGTCTTGCTAATGCATCCTATCCTGGTGAGATGTGCCAGTGAGTGAGGCATGACAAGGGGTCTCAAGGTATCAAAACCTTCCAGTAAGATTTTACATAGAACATATGTCAAAATCCAGTCTGCCAGTGTCAAAAGCTTCTGCATAATCTGTTATTTCTTCCATCATTTTGGCTATTTGATGTTTCTTAATTATCATCTTCCTCATTTCTTGTAGCTAGTCCTGTTGTTTTGGACCTTTTACATTGAAATACCTCTTGATACTGAACAGTGTTTTGTTTTGACTTATATTCATCCAGGTACCCTGTTCCTTTGGCTTTTTTGGCCCAGTTTTAACTCTGCCATTGCACCTGAAATAGCTTACCAGATGAAAGCAATTGTCAACACTTACTATTCTTTGGCTGCATGTGCTGTTGTAACATTTGCCCTCTCCAGCTTGGTGGATCCAAGAGGCAAATTCAGTATGGTAAGAATTATATTGCAACCTCTGTTAAACTGAGTCATAAGAATGATCAGGCAGACTCACAATGTCCATGAACTATCAGGAGTATTTGCTCATACTGTGGGCAAAAATTAGAGCTATTACAATTCTAAAAGCTGTAATGTAAAATTAGACCCAGAGTCATGCTTTAGGTATGTGGTGATTCCTCAGTGGGATCACTGTAATCTGGAAAGTGAAAACCTCCTAGACATTACAGTCTGCACTGAAACTAACTGTAGATGGTCCTGCACCCTTGTTCTTGTCCACAGAACCTGCTAGACCATAGACTTCATTAAAGTGGCCCCAATTAAGCTGGATTAGAACAGTTTTGAACCAATACTCTTAACATGTAGCAGGGAATCCTGTTTTAAATTTCTTTCATTCTTCATTGGAAAAACTCCACCTGAAGAAAAGGAAAACTTCTGTATGCAAAAAATGCCTTCAAAATCACTCAGCCTTAAAAGAAACCTCTTCTTCCATGTATATTGTGTCCACCTCTGCATACTCTTTCCAGGTTCTCATTCAAAATGCTACCCTGGCAGGAGGAGTAGCTGTGGGTACCTGTGCTGACCTGTTAAGCCACCCTTTTGGGGCCATGTGTATTGGGAGCCTTGCTGGAATCATCTCTGTCCTTGGGTACCACTTCCTGACTGTAAGTATTGAGGACTCATCTCATCTCTCATTGCTTCATTGGCTTTACTGAATTTCCTTTGGTTTGCTAGAAAGGGAATTTAGAAACTGGATGATACAATATAGATAGTAAGCTGTAGATAGTTATTTTTAAATCAGTGTGATTTAAATATACTCTTATGTACTGAAAACATGAGCTAAAAACAGACTAGTATCACAATGATAGTAGAGTTCATTAAAATAGGGAATTTTGCTCCAAGCTCATGTTTCAGTGAAATATGACTAATTACATTTCAGTCTTTTAAAATTTCTGAATAGTTCTGTACACAAAAAATATTTTAAAAGTACAAAATGCAATTGTTTCATGTGTAAAACCATGTAGATTGGAATGATGGAGAAACAGTCTGGAAGATACCTGACCAGCAGTCCCAGACCAGGTGTGTATGTATTACTGAGACATCTCTTTCAACCTTCACTTTGAATACATTAGGAATATTAGTGGACTCTCTTGTGCTTTGTACAATTATATTTATGATTGTAGCTTGAACATTTGTGCCATTACAATCTTGGTTTTCTCTGCATATAATCAGCTTCACAATGAAGAGAAAGACAGCAAGGTTTAGATCTAAACTTTGTGTACATGAGATGTTAAATTGTTTCTTGTACTTTCTTTTGCATATCATTCTAGAGATGGTGAAGGACAATAAACTCACTCTAAACTGCATATTTACTCTCATTTCAGCCTTTGTTGGCATCTAAGCTGAACATTCAAGACACCTGTGGAGTTCATAATTTACATGGCTTGCCTGGAATACTGGGAGGTATCGCCGGCATTGTAGTAACTGCAATTAAAGAAGAAATTAGGTGAGTTATAGAGAGAAGAGAGAAAGGAGTTGATTGATATTTGAAGACTGTCATTATTTTCCACCTTCACTGGATCTAATTACAATTAATTTTCAGAAAATACTTTTTTAATTTAATGTCAGAAGTAATTTTCTGGAATAAAGAGGACTCTTCTTGATATCCAGCCTTTAACATACTGCTTAGCTTGTTCTGAATTAAAAGCTTGACAAAAAATAAGCACATTAAAAACATCACAAATAGCAGCATACAGAACCATTCAAATGTAGAAGAATATTATCATTCTACAACTACACTATTGATGACTAATATTTCCAAGGCAATTATCAAAATGGGCTGTTTCCACTATGTTAAAAGACTTCAAGAAAATTAAATACAGGTTTTTTGTTGGATTTTTTTTTTTACAAAGGGGAAAATTCTCTAAATGCTTACAAGATAAGGCTTACTAATAGGCTTTTATAATTACTTGTTTTCATCTTTAGTCTAAAATAAAACCAATATATAATCATTTTTCTGTCTTGTACACAGCAATGGCAGGATATTGTCCTATGAGCCATCTTGTCCAGCAGACAGCGAGTACAATGTTGTAACAACAATTATCAGTCTCTAAGTGGAACAATTTTTTGATTGTCAGTGGTTTATTTTTCTGCTCTTTTTAGGAATGGTACCAGCTTGACTCCTGGTATGCAGGCTGCTGCCCTGGGCAGTTCACTTGGAATTGCACTGGTAGGCGGAACATTGACAGGTCAGTATGGTGCAGGTAGCAACTGAAATCTATGTGATTTTAGAGGCTTACCCATGAAGAACTTCAATGTATTAACTATTTCAGATGAATAATACAAAATAGAAAGTAGAAGTAATGCATGATGTCACACTGGAAGAAAATAAAGAAAATTAATACTCCAGTAATTTTGTCTTCAGATGAAGCCTATATAGTTTACTGAATGCATGCTCCAAAGATATGGTGTTGTATAGATAGGATGTTGTAAGATGTTGCTCTGAATGGAATTCTCTAGATTCAGACACTTAAATTTCTGACCGTAAATTACTATAAGATTAAGACATATTCATTTAAGCTTCACATGTTTCCATGTGATCATGGATACTTTCCAAATGAAAATTCAGGATGAAGTAGAAATTTCTTGTCTGAAATCTGGGAAAGTTTTGAGCAATAAAAAATGAGGTCTTCCTCACATCTACATGAGAAAACCTGCATCATCTCTCATAATGAGTGACCTGGTGTCCCACGATGGTTGGGCATTTCTGTAGACTAGGAAATAAGGCAGAAAACTTAGATGACTTCCAGGAGCACATATGAGGAACATTTATTTGGGCATTTGTCCATTTTTTAACCCCTGATGCTGTTTTTCTTGCAGGTGCTATTTTAAAGCTGCCCTTCTTGGGACAAGCATCTGACCAGAACTGCTTTGATGACTCTGTTTATTGGGAGGTAAGATACAACCTTCCTTTATTTTCACTGTGTTGGAAGATGTACAGAATACTGCAGTCCTGTTCTCCTGGGGTTTATGGCTTGCACACAAGACATCTTTCAAATGTATTGGTCTGCCTCAGGCTATGTACTTCTCAAGGCCACCTTCAGGATCTTTTTTAGACTTGCTAGTTAGTTGTGCCTTTTACATTGTACTAACCTTGAACTAAAAGCAGAAATTGAGCTAACAAATTGAGACCCTAGAGGCCCTCTTTATCTCTCCATTAAGTGCTCCCCAGGTCAGGTATCCTCTTCCTTCTTGTAGTTTAGACACATGATATTTGCATTCTTGGTAAATGGTGCTAAAATAAATACCTCTGAAATAGCTCTGATAGGCTCCCTTTATGCAATTTGGTACTTGGTGAGATAAAGTTTTCAGTCTAAGGGGAAGTTCTGAGCCAAAAGATCAGATGTAACAATGGTAATCAGAAAAAAACCCACCAACCTTTAATGACAGTTCTGCAGGTCATTGCACTGCTTGATCTTGGGGAAGTAAAAGCACTGGTTTGCTCAAGACCTTAAATAGCCTGTCATATATACATGACAAAAAATGCCAGGGGAAGGAAAGTGTGGCCAAATAATTCAGTATTTAAGTATTAAATAGTATTAAAGTATTTAAATACTTAATTCAGTATTTAAGTATTTAAGTATTAAATAGTATTAGAGCATTTAAGGAGTTCTTCTGTTCTGAAAAAAATTGAATTCATCTGCCAGAATTCAGAACTGCTGATTCATGTCAGACTGGGTCAATGTTAATAAAGAGATACATATTATATACAAACAGAATGACATACACTTTAGTCTCTGTTTATGGCAAAAGAACATTATTTATGTCATGAATTGAATTCTTCTCTGATTTTCATGGCAGGTTCCAGAAGAGGAGATACCACATGAATTTCATTCCAACAACCATGATGAGCACAGCAGAGTTGAAGTCACCATGTAGAAATATAATTAATCTGTATTATTTGTCCTAACAGTGCTCTTTTCAGTTTCTAATGCTAAAAACCAGTATCCTGGAATTGTCCTAACCACACTAGGATTTCAAGAGGATGCAGATAAATCTATTTTTCTATTATTAAAATGTTTTAGTCATTTTGCAAATTTAAGGTGAATTAATTAGATCCTTCCAACATATCTGTTCATCATAAAAAAACACCACAAACTGCTCTACAAAATTATCTATATTTTTTATCTATTTATATTATCTAGTGGATAAATTTTCAAGACTTTTTTATAATAGCTTGTCTCAAGCCTTTCCAGATTCAAGGGGAAAACTCTTGTATAAAATAGTACAGACCTTTTCAGTTTTGTTGATGGATTTTTTCCTTCAATAACTTTAGAAAGATACTAGGCAGGACTGCCCCATATGTTACATATAGCTGTATACTGCTATATATGTCAGACTTCCCTCTGCAAATGAAAATACATTTGTTGTAACACATTTTTGTTCAGATATTCTCTTCTGCAGATGTGCAATGACTGTCTCTTTTCTACATTGTTGGCTAGAAGACATTATTTATGCTTTCAAAACTTTCTCAGAATTACTTTTGTAAATACTGAAAAGGCATTTAACAATGTAAATATTGCATATGAAAATATTTGTTAATTATTTTGTCCATAATTTGCAAGTTATTGAAGTACTTGAAAAATATTCCATGTGTAGGCAGACCATAAAAATCTTAGTATATTAAGCTCACCTCTCAAAATCCTACTTGGAGATTCAACCTATTAACAAAACGTGCATGATGAGTCTCTTGCTGAAAGTGAGCTCTTCCTCTTCTTCACAAGTCTCCTTCAGAAGTTCACTTTTCACCCTCTCCTAGGAGTTTCCATTTCAGACACGGATCTCTTCCCCTCCATTGGGTTTTCCATCCTCCCATACTCTATATCAGCTTCCTAGAGCTTTTCTTACATCTATTTCTGACTCAGAAATAATAAAAAATGCATACAGTCAGTACAAAATATATTAACAGCCCACTGCCCCATGTGTCACTACACCTCTGTGTCTTCTTATGAAACAAATGGGACAAGGATCAGTCTCTGGTAGTGCACAGATCATACTACAACACTTTCTCCTCCTCATCCTCCGAAGCAGACCTTGGTCTGCCATTTCTCCAAATACAGACCAACACACAGAGATACACACAGATACTATACAAACACTACAAGTACAACCTACTGCAAGAAAATGGTAGATGTTGCCCCATTTCAGAACTACTATATAGGCATGTTGAAGAGCACCAGAGTAAATCCTATACTTGGAAGTAAGAAATAACTTGTGATCTACTTTGTGTCCATTGACACTTATCACTGGGCACCACTGAAAAGATACTGGCACCATCCTCTTGACTGCTTTAGATACTTGATAAGATCTCCTCTCAATATTCTCCAGGCTGAACAGCCCCAGGTCTCTCAGTCTTTTCTCATCACAGAGGTGCTCTAGTCCCCTGATCATTTTTGTAGCCCTGCTCTGGACTCTCTCCAGTAATTTTCAGTGCCACTTGATTGGGGGAGCCCAGCACTGGACACAATGCTCCAGATGTGGTCTCACTAGGGAATAGTAGAACCCAGAAAGTCTTGTACAGGCAGGTGAATGCTGCACTTATTCTGAAATTTTGCTCAGACCTGATATTGGGCTCATTTCATGGAAAGAAAACAAAAACCCAAACAAACCCAAAACAAACCCCAAAAATAACAACAACAACAACAAAACCTACATAGAAACTAAACAAACACCTCAGAAACATTGTTTCCTTTCATATCTCAAGAGTCAGTATCTGACTCATTTGTTAATAGTTAAATTAGTTAAATCCCAGCTATGTGTGGAAAAAATGTCAACCTCAGTGCCTTTTTACCTACTTTGAGCAGGTGGAGTAAAAACAAACCAATTGGCACACAACTGGACATAGATCACAGACTTTTTTCAGGACACCTTCCAGGTAGGTGAGATGTCCTGGTCTTTGCTCCAGAAACTACAGGGACAGCAGCAGAACTGGGTCAAGGTGGTACAAGATCTCTAGCTCCTCTTCCAGTCTCCTCGCCAGGTATCTGTGTTCTTTTCCTCTAAATCTCCATACATCCATCCCATGGAGGTCTGACTCCTTTTCTATGCCTTTGATCACATCTCTGCAGGGATCCTAACACTTTAAAAAGTCAAAGACAAGGGACTCAGCCTGGGCATCTCACTTCACACAGTGTTCATGTTCTTGCCTCAATGTCATGTACCATCTAGTTCTCTACACTTCTACTAAAAATCTCTTTCTAAGAACTGTTCTGATGGCTGCAGCTCATCTTCTCTGGTAAGTCTTTATAAAAGCCCTGGATAGTTTCTTTTTCATGTTTTCTTCTTTTAACACCTGCTTCTCTGCTGCTCACTCTCAGACTCCATGACACACAAGTCAGGCTGTACCTCAGTCCTCTTTCCTCAACCAACAGAAGCCACCTTTTCTCAGTGTTGCCCTCAGCTTTGGCTCCCCATTCAGAGTTAATAATACAAGCTCTTCTCTTCACCTTTCTTCCTGAAATATTTAATTTTAAAATGTAAATGGAATTGACACAGCTGAAGAAACAGACCTTACTGTACAACTGGCTCTAGGTTGATATGCTCAATCAGCAGTGCTGAACCAAATGAACTCCAGAGTTCCCTCCAGCTTCAATCATTATGTGAAAATCAGGAACACCAAGGCATGGATTATTTGATGTGTTTCAGCTTCTGGTTTTGGAAGAGAAGGCACCTTTACCCCCTATTCACTTTAAAAGAAACTGAGGCTATCAATATAAATCCCACCATTTGTCCACGTCATTCTGACCCTACATTTCACTCTGCTTGAACTCCTGCTAGAATTAAGATGTGCATTCCATGACAAATTATGCAGCTAGATCAGAGGAGCTTTGCACTAAATTCTTCCTCTCCTGAGTACTTTTGCTCAATGTAGCTTTCTGTTATAGTACCAACAGCATATCAAGGCCATAAATCCATATTCAGGATATTCAAGAGGAATCTTCACAACTGTTTCAGGTGCCTATTCAGCTGCAGTTCTGCTCTTGTCAAGTCCTGACATTTTCAACATCCTCATAAAGAGAGAAGGAAAGGCCTGTACAACTAGTGGGAGCTCTTTCTTCACCCACCTCCTCTCAGTCTCAAAGTTCAAGGCAGTGCTTGTGTTGCAGTTTCTAAGTTGGACTTATGCCTATAGACATCTCTGCCAATACACAGGACTAGTTTAGACATCACCTATTAAATAGTAACCAGAATAGGGTAAAGAGAGTGCACATGGTGGTAAAAGTGCCTAGTAGGGATTCTCCAAGGTAAAAACCCCATGCAAGTATTTCTACTATTCCTTAGATGTGAAGCTCATATCTCTGTATATGTAGAAGTGCTTTTAATGCTTGAAACTCTTAACTTCTGACAGGAGATTAGACTCTGCCTGAATTTTCATCTTCTCAGCTAAGCCTGTCCTGAAAGACAATGGATTGGATCAGTCTTGTTCCTGTAGGGTTACTATTTATACTTATTCTTCTGCTGACTATGAAAAGACAACATGTCTGGAAGAGCCACACAGGAGAAAAATTCCCTCCAGGACCCAGGCCTTTACCCATTATTGGAAATCTGCACATCATAGATCTGAAGAGACCTTACCTGACAATGCTAGAGGTAACTTCTTTTGTTTCTTTTCTTCGAACTCTTCAAGACAGTCACTGACCCCCCCAAAAAGTGGTATACATTTTTCTGTGGACAGGTAGATGCAAATACAGAAGAATTAATTATCTGCAGTAGCTGTTTTTTCTACCACATGATGCTGTGTCAGTGCAGGGTAATTGACATCCAGCCATATCAAGAGGATTGACTTATTTCTGTGGAACACAGGAAATGTTGAGTTTCTCCAAATAAGGGTTACTAGAAGGTAGGGATGCTCAGTTCCTTCAGGAACTTCCACAAGGGGCTGCTGAGTCATTTAAGGAGAAGACCAAAACTTTATGAAGTCTGTTTGGTGGACTCAGCCATCAACAAACTGGCAGAAAACACAGGTTTGCTCCCTCTCCCTTCATCCTCCCCATAAAGGAGGAACTTTCCTGGTTTTCCAAAGCAAAGTAGGAAACAAATGAACACTGGTTATTCTTTCATATCTGTCAGAACTTCAGGGATGATGACATGTGACAACTATATAGTGTATGTTTTTTTGGGGTCCTCTCACTGCACTGCTCCTCAAAGCCATAAGCAGCAAACCTAAGATTTTCAGACAGTTCCTGTGCCCTGATGTGCTATCACCTTGAAAATGTTTCCTTCTGTGTTGGGGATTATTTTCAACATATCTCCTTTAAGTTCACAGCTTCTCAATTAAAAATTATTTACAGAGTCTGTGTAGTGGAAACAGTTACCTTATAACTCAAAATGAAGTAATTCTTAGCATGCTGTTGTAGATTTCATTCCCATGTGAGCCATGCAGTCTATTTCTGCCTGGTTGTGACTGAAACTCTTGCTCCTTGTCACTGAAGGCAGTAACTCCAAATGAACCTAAAGAAAGGCATAACGCAAGTCTACTTAAGAGTTGTTACTCATTATTCCAGCTGCTTTGTACCTCCCCATATTAATCTACCAGAAGCTGAACAGGTTTTGTGACAACTACTGAGAAATTCATTTCCCGTTTGTTAAAGGAGCACAGGGCTAATTCTGACATTCAGCCTTTCCTTTAGTTCCTCTAAAAGCCTATTACTCTTCAGAAGAACTCCAACATTTATATGACAAATTCTCCATATTTTGGACAGTGAATTAAAAACCAATGCTATGCGGGAAATAAAACATTAAACCTGCTGAAAAAAAAAAAAAAACCAAGTATTTTGAGCTTGCTGAATAACATCTGAAAATATCCATCTTTTATTTATCATCCCATTTCATCGCACTAGCTATCTGAAAAGTATGGCTCAGTCTTCAGCATTCAGATGGGACTAAGGAAAGTCGTGGTGCTGACAGGATATGAAACAGTGAAGGAAGCGCTGGTGAACCAGGCGGATGCATTTGCAGGGAGACCTAAAATACCAATCCTCGAAAAAACAGGAAAAGGAAAAGGCAAGTGTGGTCTTCTCTTTCCCATACACCTTCTTTCTACAAAGAAGAATAAGACTTGCTACATGAAGAAGAGAGATGCAAAACTTTGTACTTTATTTGCTAAGCATGTGAGGCAATGGAAATGAATGGGGAATTGACAATGCATGGTGATGTTCATCAGGGATAAGAAAATATTATACTCTTAGTTTACACATAAACATCATTTAGAGGTCTGAATCTGTGTCTGAGTCTTGCCTTAGAAGTGACGTGTCAAGGAGCTGACATGGGGGCATTTGTATCCTCTCTGGGCTACCCAGTTCAAGAGAGACAAGGAACTACTGGAGTGAATCCATCACAGGGCTACAAAAATAACCAGGGGCCTGAAGCATCACTCTGACAAGGAAAGATTGAGATCCCTGGGGCTGTTTAGCCTGGAGATTGAGAGGGGATCTTATTAATACTTATCAATATCTAAAAGATGAGTGTCAAGAGGATGGGGCAAATCTCTTCTCAGTGGTGCCCAGTGATAGGGTAAAGGGCAATGGACACAAAGAAGAACACATGAAGTTCCATGTAAACATAAGGAGAAACATCTTTACTGTGAGTGTGACAGAGTCCTAGAATAGGCTGCCCAGGGATGTTGTTGATTCTTCCTCCCTGGAGAGATTCAAAAGCTGCCTGGATGTGATCCTGTGCCACCTTCTCCTGGTGAACCTGCTCTGTCAGGAAGGTTGGACTAGATCCCCAGAGGTCCCTTCCAACACCTAACATTCTGTGATCTGATCTCTTGTAAAGTCCATCACAGCAGCCACCCAGCTATCAAAATCTTGTTACATAAACCTGTGCAAGCTGGCAGAGAAGTTTCTAATACATCAGCAACACTATCTCCAAATAATTGTATGTTATGACCAGCTCTGAGCAACCAATATATTGTTAAATGCCAATTGTTTTCTTTCCTCAATAGGGATATTTTCTTGAATAAGACTCTAAGCAAGAATAAAAGAGCTTAATAGGCACAAGGAGAGTAAATAGCAGTACCAGACTGACCAAAACTTCTCTGCAGATGCTACTGAGAATTCTCTGCAGTTTTTCTAGAGTGTACAGAAGTGGGATTAGCCCCACCATGTAGAGGTAAAACTCAGAATGTGGCTGCTTCCCTCAGAGTTTACTTCTGACATATCTTTCCTGTCTTGTTGAATTCTACCTGGGGACACATGTCCTGAGAGCTTGACACGTTTCTTTACAGCACTCATATTTATCAGGATTAAGGGCAGACAAGGAATCCTTGCTCTCATGATGAAAGTTCTGTTTCAGTGTTTTCATTTTCCTTTTCAGGAGTCATATTTTCTCATGGAGAAAACTGGAAAGTGATGCGAAGATTTACTCTTACAACCTTGCGAGACTTTGGAATGGGCAAGAAGGCCATAGAGGATCGTGTTGTAGAAGAGTATAAATGCCTGGCAGACACCATTGAGGCACAGAAAGGTAAGGGGAATCTTTATATAAATTCTACCTTTCAGGCATCCACACTCTGAGACGTTTATACAATCAGTTTCTTTTCCCTACCTGGCAATTGCCTGACATGCAAATGAGCAACATTTGTTGAGGCACTGGAAGTCAAACACGGAGTCAGACATGAAACAGTACCTCTGAGAAGAGTAGGTTGTTCCTCCATGTGTAATACCTTTCATTGATTTGTGGCATTGGGAGAGCAGAAACCTATAGCAAGGACTTGCATACCTATACTAAAAAATAATTTGTCCCTAAAGTCACATGTCTGGGAAACCTCTTCCAATGACAAGTCAGAAGATCCAGTTGCACATTTCACCAGTATCATCCAAGATTATTATTCGCTAGGCTCAGTTGCCAACAACAGGACTTCAGTAGGTTGCCCTTTTCACCAAGCAGACTTGGGATAAAGAATGTTTTCTACATTATCATTCTAGTTCAGACTTCAAGTTCTCACTTTGGACCACTGAAAGCAGGAGCCGTATCCAGCTGCAAAAGGGATGCACCAGAGAGATCTAGAAGCTGCAGAAGCTGAGAAGTCAGCAGGAAAGACTAAGTGGCTAAAAGCTACCAAGTTAGGAGATTAGACATAGAGGTCCTAAGGAGACACAGACCAGCTCTCTAAGAATAGTAGTAATAAGGAAAGCCCAGAATGTCACCAAGGGGTAAGTGAGAATGCTGAGTTTCCCTTATATCAGGACACTTTAAAACCATGTGCGCCCAAACAGAAGAGCCTGGGAAGGCCACAAAGACCCAGGGCCACAATTGTGTTCTTTCTCTGGTCTGTCAAAATGCCATTAGGAACATGCAGACCCTGAGACAGGGGAGCTTTTCTTTCTGCCAGCTCTGTGCCTAACATGTCCCAGACTTCACCAAGCTTCTGTGTGCTACTTTAACTAATTAGAATAACTACTGACTTTGTTGTTTACACCATCTCTTCCCATACTAGGGAAGCCCCTTGAGCTGACTATGATGATGAATGCCGCTGTCGCCAATGTTATCGTATCCATACTGCTTGGAAAGCGATATGACTATGAAGACCCCACATTCAAAAAGCTCCTGTCAATAGTGAATGAAAATATCCGGATTTTTGGAAGTCCATCAATTTCGGTAATTCATACTGCTTGAATATTGCTCTTCAAAAGCATAATTATATGGTGGCAAACCGAGGTACACCTCTCTAACATTGCTCTTTGCTACACATTTATCTGTCCATGACAAATGCACCCTGAAATGGCACAAGTTGGACCTCCAATGCTATTTATGGATTCCTCTTAGCAGCGTAGCCTGGAAAATCTTAAATTCCTCCTTTTATGAAATTGAATGACATGTAATACAATACATATTTGGGGATTGTGTGCCATAGCGGTAGGTCTTTATTCCCCATCTCCTATTGAAATGCTTATGACTACCTCTTAAACTTGAGACTCCCAGTTCCAACCCATGTGGAGAGAGCAGGATGAAATCTTTGAGTGGAGAGGTAGGAAATTGTATCAAAGACATATGTACAAAGATGGGCTTTATAGATCATCAACTCCTCTGACTAATAGTGTAAGAGGGCATATGTTTTAACTGTTTGACACAGTTGGCCAGGGAAAAAGGAGGGCAAAAGATCATATCACCTCTTATGTATAAGGCTATGAGTCATTTCCTGGAAGGGCTTTTCTTAATATGCACTGTTGAACTGCAGAACATCTGCTTAGCAGCTGTTTTCTCTTCCTTGCCTTCTCTGCATCTTGCAGGTGTACAACATGTTCCCTATCCTTCGATTCCTGTTCAAGGACTATGAAATCTTTATGAAGAATGTAAAAGAACTTGGTGATTTTATCAAGATGACTTTCATAGAACATCTCAAAGCTCTGGACAGAAATGACCAGAGGAGCTTCATTGATGCTTTCCTCGTGAAACAACAAGAGGTAACTGAACTCTGTCACCTTCTTCCAATCTCCTTACTTTCTTTTCAAGGCTGGGTAGATAAACAAATGTTCTTCAGCAGAGATATAGAACATTCAAAAGTCCTCCCAAAAACTGCAGCCAGACAGTACCTCTTGAATTCATTTAAAAAATGAGCTCTAAACAGCAAACATTCTTCTCAACAAATTTCATCCTGCAAGATGCTCTGCTCCATGACCCATTGTCAGGAAAATGTTGAAGCAAATAATTTAATCACATGGGTGGTCCCAGTAACTGTTCAGTCTTTTCCAAAACATTCTTTCCATCACTGACATTGTTCAAGCTGCAGACCCTTGCTGACTGGAGTGTGTGTTCTTGTGGACAGGACAGGCAGTCCAAACTCTATCCCAAGACTCAGTTCAGAACAGTTTTCTTAAGGCATCACCTTAAAAACTTCTTATACTTTACAATGAGTCCTCTCTGAGGGCTATATATGAAAGTTTGTACCTATTGTCTAATGGAAAAGTGCTTTCATGAATCTTTAATCAGCTGATATTATTATTGTTTCATATCTCCAGGAGAATGGAAAGGACAATGGATATTTTCATAATGAAAACTTAACTGAGGTTGTGAGAAATTTGTTTGCAGCTGGCATGGAGACTACATCCAGCACTTTGCGCTGGGGCCTTCTGCTCATGATGAAATACCCTGAAATTCAGAGTAAGTAGAAACTAGTTAATCAGCAGCTTCCTTCTCATTAGGTCACATCATATGTGACTTCACATTGGAAGTAAATTCTCCACATCCCTCTATTCCTAGCAGAGGAAGCAGACATTCAAGTGATCCCTATGTATGATCCCTATTCCTTTCATAGAAAAAGTCCAAGAAGAGATAGAGCAAGTGATAGGGTCAAACCCCCCACGGATTGAGCATCGAACTCAGATGCCATATACAGATGCTGTTGTCCATGAAGTTCAAAGATTTGCTAATATCCTGCCAATGAACTTGCCTCATGAAACGACTGAAGACGTGACCCTCAAAGGCTACTTCATTCCCAAGGTAAGACAACTTCTGTACTACTTGCCTTCCCTCTGTCCCCAGTGTAACACATCCCTGTAACACAAGTCCTACTTGCATCCAAGGATGTGGTCCTCATAGCTACTTTGTCAGGAGCTCCTCTACTAAAGCGAATGCTTCGCACTCCAACTCTTGTTGCTAATGCTCCGATGGTGACAACAATATGATCCTCAGTGCAATAACTGCTCTGCCTTGGCTTGCAGGGAACCTACGTCATCCCCTTACTGGCTTCAGTACTGCAAGACAAAACCCAGTGGGAGAAACCAGACATCTTCTATCCTGAGCATTTCCTTGACTCTGAGGGAAAGTTTGTGAAGAAAGATGCTTTCATACCTTTTTCAGCAGGTACCTTCCATGTTGATTTTAGGGCTCTGAGGGGAATTGGACATGTTAGACTCCTTTTCCATTGAAAAGTGCCTCTCAGACTTTTCCTGGGCATCCTCTCCCCCTGCAACCCCTCCCCTCTTCTACCCCCCTTTCCATCCTCTTTCCCCTTCCCTCCCTTCCTCTCCTCTTTCCTCCTCTCCTCAACAACTCAAAGAAGCAACTCCCAGTGACTTTCTTATGCCTATTTTGCATTTTATTCCAGGGCGGAGGATCTGTGCTGGAGAAACTCTTGCCAAACTGGAGCTCTTCCTCTTCTTCACTGGTCTCCTGCAGAGGTTCACCTTCCGACCTCCCCCTGGAGTTTCCATGTCAGACCTGGACCTTTGTCCTTCCATCGGTTTCACCACCCCACCAATGGCTCACAAGGTCTGTGCAGTGCCACGATACTAGGGCTTTTATTAGTCAGCTTTGTGAAGAATTTTCTCACAGAAAAAGGTCATGATTTACTGTCAGTGAACAATCCATGTTGATAACATTAATGAGCAGCTGTGAAGGAGAATATGTCCTTGTAGTTAATCCTGAAGAGGCCTCGAAGTACTGATACAAGATTCCTGCCTTCCTCCCTCAGAATGTAGAAA
>JAOEGS010003775.1:40522-71882 GCA_025447755.1 Corythornis vintsioides
CGTCGCCATGTTGGCGGGGGCCAGGGGGGGGGGGGTCGGGCCAGTAACGATAACTGCTGTTTCTGTAGCTCTGCTGTTTGACCAATAATAAAGATGTAAACATGTTTACTTTTAGAATCACTATAAATTTAGAATGGTTGTGAATAAATATGAGTACGCATGATACAATCACATTGATTGGCATCATTACTTCAGTGTCCAGCTGATACTCCAGCTGAAGGGGGCACGACTTAGCCATATTGGCTTAATTCGTAGCTCCGTTTAGGAGAACGATGTGCTCATATTGAGTTGAGTCGTTTGCCCAGCACAGATTCTTTTCCTGAAACACCCAGATTAAATTTCTGTGTCTCTAGACCCATGTGGGAAGTTCATACTTCTGAATCCAAAAGTAGGAGATTTTTATTCCAGGTTCACCTTGGCTCATAGCTGGAGTTATGTCTCTCATCATTATAGCAGGAAACAGTTCTGACTTCCAGCCACTCCTTGGAAGTGAAGGTGATGGCCATTGTGAAGATTAATCCCAGAAGGGAGACCGCAAAGTCCACTTCATTGTGTCCTTCCCCACACCTCTGCATGTTCTTATTGATTAAAGAGACTGGGACCAGTCTCTGGACCAGACCTCTATGAGTACTTCACTGATCTACACTCACACAAACATATACACATAGAGAAATCCAAGGGTGTTCACCTTCCACAACTCCTTCACAGCTGCATTAATACTGCTTGTATGGCCAAAAATGGCTTGGTACACCATTTATCCCTGCACCAGTACCCTAAATGCACACACACATATACACAGAAATACAACTGAACTGCTTGTCCTGAGATGAGGAGACATAAGATGCTCACCTGATGCAGAACTGCTGTGCAGATACAGAGAGGGCTCTCAAGTGATGTAATGTGGTTACAAGCTGTATGGAAGTTATAATTAATTATTCTACTACAGAATAATGTACATATTTATAATGATAAAAAACCACAGAATAATTAAAAAAAAATCCTTCTCCATTTCAAATCAAACTATTGCCACTGTTGTCTTCAAAGATGGAAAGATCTTCTTTCAAACCTGAAATGGCTTCTGGGGATGCAAGCATGCCTGAAGCAGACAAACAGTGTTGTACTGACAGTGGGAACTGCACAAACTGTTACCTCTTAGGCCTCTGCAAGTTCTTTCTCATATGCCTCTGTTGTAGCTTTTTTGTCACAAGAACTGGTCCTAGTCACAAGAAGTCTTCTTAAAGTTCAGTAAAGCTTTTGACACTGTTTGCTGTAAGGTCCTTGTAGATAAGCTGTTTATAGGCTTATCTGGCTGGATGAGCAGACAGAGGGGTGGGTTGAACACAGGCTAAAAAGCCAAGCCTAAAGGTCGGTGACCAGTGGCGTGAATTCCAGATGGAGGTCAGTAACTAAGACAATACTCCAGCAATCAATATTGACTCCAGTCTTGTTTGTCTTTATTAATGATCTGGACGATGGGGCAGAGTGTACCCTCAGCAAGTTTGCTGATGACACCAAACTTGGAGGAGTGGCTGATACACCAGAAAGTTGTGCCACCATCTAGAGGGACTTCAATAGGTTGTAGAAATGGGATGACAGGAACATTGTGAAGTTCAACAAGGAGAAGTGGAAAATCCTGCACCTGAGGAAGAACAACCCCAGGCCCCAGTACGTACCAATGGCTGCTCAGCTGGAAAACAGCTTGGCAGAGAAGGACACCATATTAAACATGAGGCAACAATGTACCCTTGCCACAAAGAATGGTAATGGTATTCTGAGCTGCATTAAGAGGTGTGTGGTCAGAAGGTCAAGAGAGGTGATCATTTCCCTCAATTCAGCACTGATGATGACACACCTAAAATGCTATATCTAATTCTGAGGTCCCCGGTACAAAAGACATATGAATGTATTGGAAATGGTCGAGTGAAGGAGATGATTAGGGGACTGAAGCATCTGTCCTGTGAGACTGAGAGAGATGGGAGTGCTTAGCCTGGGGAAGAGAAGATTGAGAGGGGATGTAATCAATATAACTAAATACCTGAAGAAATAGTATCAAAAAGTATAAAAAAGAAAGAACTAGGCTCTTTTCTATGATGCCCAACGACAAGACAGGATGCAAATAGCACAAACTGAAAGATGGGACATTCCCTTTGGACATCAGGAAACACTGTGAGAATGAGTGAGTGGTGGAACAGGCTGCCAGATGAGGTTAAAGAGTCTTCCTCACTGGAGATATTTAAAAACTGTCTGGACATCATCTTAGGCACCTGTATCTAGGTTGTCCTACCTGAGAAGGGGGAGTTGAACAAGATGACCTCCAGAGTCCTTTCCTTTAAACCATACTGTGTTCCTGTGATTTGAAACTCCAAATGAATGAAATTGAAACAGAATTATATTGAAACCTAATCACTTAAAAAAAAAAAATCTCAGTGCAACTAACCACTTGGCTATTGGCATTCTGATTTCAGCTCTCAGGGCATCAAGGCTGTGCCAGTACTAAAGATAAAAACAGAATTAATTAGTAACCTGAAGAACATGAAGTATTGATGACCTTTATCCCAAACACCGAGTTGATGACCTGTGGTTCTTCATGTTCTTGGACTCTCATTCTTAGCCAATTAGCTATCTGCTCACCTAGTCACATATGCTTGGCTAGCAAACATTTACCTGCCTCTGTACCATCCTGAGGATTCATTAGTAACCACAGGGGAAGACAAGGAAACCAGTCAACAATTGCAAGAAAAATATATCTTTCACCAAGAAAGAAGTTTATGGACTAATACAAAAATCTCTCACAGGAAATTTTTGCAGAACAGAGCTCCAGAGTCCACCTTTCTGTAGGTAATACTTGCCTGACTAGAGATGGACTGGAGCAGCTTCATTTCCACTGGTTTGCTGTTCATTCTGATTTTTCTATCCATTTTGAAAATGAGAGGTTTGTGGAGTAACCACCAGAGAAAGAAGTTTCCCCCAGGACCAAGAGCATTACCAATCATTGGAAATCTGCATTTGTTTGATTTGAAGAGACCCTACAGGACTTATCTGCAGGTAGTGGTTTCATTTCTATTGGTTCTGTAATCGCACATATCACCAAACCCCATAGTCCCAGATGTCAGAGATTCTCCTGTTTGTGTTGCATCCACCAATGACCAATAGCAAGAGACAGGAGATGGTTATTTGGGTAGAAAACTTTGACTGCAGAGAGATTTGTTCTTTCATATAATACTTTCTTTGCATTACTTCATGCATCTAAGTCTCAGCTTTAAACAACTCTCAAATTAATAACAAGTCCTCATTTTTATGGCAGTTTTGGGAAAAAGATGACTGACTAATGAGTGATTTTTATACGTGGTCTAAACCCCTTCACCTTCCATGATTAACGTGCCTGCAATCAAGTCCTGCCTTCACTGGTTTAGCAACCCCTCTTATCTCCCTTTCCTAACCTAAAAGTCTCTGTTGTGGTTCACTGAATACATTATAATGGAGGAGAGTTGTTCTCTGAGTTAAGCTTAGCTCAAGGTTTAATATTCACATATACTTAGTGTGTAAAAGCAAATGGAGACCATATTCTCATCCTGAGCATCACCACTGCAAGTATTGAAAAGTCCTTGCTAGAGAACACCCATTGAAAAGAATCATACTTTGCCACAACCACAGCAGCCTTGGATAACAGCATCACAATCCAAGAAGCTACTCTTAATTCAGATATGTGTCACCACCCTTATTTCATATAGCTCTCTGGACTTGCTTAACAGTTGCTGAACATTCTGATTATCAATGCTAAAATGTTGCCTTCTGTTTCTTGGTGAAAACAAACTACAAAGTAAATGCAGTTGGGAAAACCCCCTCCTATTGTCAGAACAATCAGGAACATTGAGTTATATGAAAATAAATCTACCTATAAAACATAAAAGGTACCAATCTGTGTCTGAGACATATTCGTGGTGAATGTAATCACAAATGAAAAAAGTGAGAATTTACCTAATGCTAGATCCTGGCCCAGAAACACACTGGGGGTTTTATACAGAAATGGTAACAAAGGTTTGTACAGACTTAGTCTGTAAACAAAAGCAACATTATTACTGAGAGATCAGTATGAAAATATGAGTCAAAGATTCAATTTTCAGGGGTTTTTGAAGAAAGACTGGGCACCTTGTCAGTGTTTGGATTACTTTGGTGATCTTAGAGGGCTTTTCCAATCTAAACAATTCTATGAGCCTGTGATACTATAAAGATAGTTGTCGGCATAATCCTTGACCAACTTTGGGATTTAGATATTATCACTTCTACTCAGTTTAGCACAAGGGGACTCCACCCTTGACTGTGCCATTTAGTCATTACACATCATAATGTCTGGCATATTTATGTTATTTAAAACAATTTTCTTTCTCTGTACTTAGGAAAATCTTAGTAACAAAAAGGCAGGACAGGAAAATAATCAGCACTGAAAAGATGGTGAACTCTGTAAGCTGTAAAAGCTATAAATCACTGTTACCTTCTTCTCACAGCTGTCAAAAATATATGGTCCTGTCTTCAGTGTTCAGATGGGGCAAAGGAAAATAGTGGTGATTTCTGGGTATGAGACAGTGAAGGAAGCTCTTGTAAACCAGGCAGATGCATTTGCAGAGAGACCAAAAATCCCAATCTTTCAAGATTTGACCAAAGGAAATGGTAAGATGGTTTTACTTTTCCTTATCATTTACTTATTAAAAAAGATTTTTCCTGCAGATGTAGCAGGAACATCACTTTGGACCAGATACTATACAAAGCGCTGGAAATAGGGAGCAATTTCACTGATTTCAGTGCATGTATTCAAATTTGAAACTACTGAGAGTGACAATAAAACAACCAGAACTCTAACAATAACCACAGCAACAGATAATGGCGCATTTTCAGGATCTAAAACAGGAGCATGTGTGCGCCTGGAAGGCATTTCTAGCTCTCATGATGTGGTTCTGGGCTGCTGTTGTTTTGGGTTCATCATAGAATTTCCTTCTCCTGAATTGTGGTTTTATACCACTACTTCTCATTTCAAGTGGTGAATAGTGCTTTTAAAACCTTAATGTGACAATAGAACAAAATACATACAGAACTGAGGATCTATTTTATTAAGAAAAATACTGAGCCAGGTTTCCAAATAAGAAACTCACACCCAAACTTCATTCTAATTTTGCATGAGAGTTCATATTTACATTTCCAAAGACCCTGGGACAAATTCAGGCATAATTCTGCTAACAATTTAACAGTTGTATTTTTTTATATTATTGGTTGTAAACTTCCTTTACACCTTATTTTTTTCCTTCAAAAAAATATATGGTCCAGTCTTCAGTGTTCAGATAGGCAAATGAAAATAATGGTTAGTATATTGCTTTCCTTGAAAAAAAAATTACTAAAATAATTAATTACATTGTGTAAAAATTTCTTTTAAAAATATGGTTGACGACATTTAAAGATGCTACTGAAATTTTAGACATTTGTGATCAGTCAGGTTTTTCTTGCAGTCATCAAATACATGATATCTCAGTTCAATTCCGCTCTCAAAATATGATGATCAGCAGTCTGAACTTGATTTTTCAATGTACTATTTCTTTCAGTGACAAGTGTTTCCTGGAAAATATATATTCTTCTTAAGATTTGATTAAATACCTCTTAAGTAGCTGATCCTTCTTTCTTTTAGGGCCTGAAAATACTTACAGGGAAGTTGTTCTGTTCTTCAGCCAGATGCAATTTAGGCTGTTTGAAAAGTGTCTGCTATTAAATATCTACATAATTTATGTACATATTAGTTATTTAAAACCTTCTGCCATCTTGAAAAGTTATTTTTGTGTCAGGGATTGTTTTTGCTCATGGTGACAATTGGAAGGTGATGCGAAGATTTACTCTTACAACCTTACGAGACTTTGGAATGGGGAAACGGGCCATTGAGGACCGTATTGTAGAGGAGTATGGGTACCTGGCAGATGTCATTGGGTCACAAGAAGGTGGGTAGATAATTTATCCTTCCAACCTGTAAGGTTTTGTTCAACCTTTTTGTTGTTTCTGAGTACTTGTTCAAATACCCAGAGGCTTGCCTATAACCTTCTCAAGTTTAGACCTTTTTAAGAAATGCACATCACATTGAATTAATTTGATTAATTTTTGTGTCTTGGCATTGTATTCTAACATTGAATAATAATAGCAACAAATAATAACAAATAAATAGAGATAATTGATATTAAATTTATGCTTTCAAATTACATCTCTTGCCACAATATAATACATTCTTTTGTTCATTGTATAGGAAAGCCCTTTGATGCCAGTAAAATAATTAATGCAGCAGTTGCTAACATAATTGTATCAATATTACTTGGAAAACGCTTTGACTACAAAGACTCCAGATTTTCAAGACTTCTACAATTGACCAATGAAAATATGAGGCTTGCTGGGAAACCTTTGGTTGCGGTAATGATAAACATTTTCATGTTGCTGTTCCACTGAATGCCATAGGAACATGGTAATACTAGCAGTTAATTGTTTCTATTCAAAAGAAAAATCTGAGACTTGGAGAAATAATAGTGTTACAAGCACTTCCCGGAGCAAAAGAAAGCTTGAGAGACAGACTTGGAATCTTGAAGGCAACAATCAAACCACATCTCTCAAAAACAAGATATAGTTTGAAGAGTGCTAAATCAAGACTGAAAAAAACACAGACCATATCATGCATGAATAGCAGGCTCAGCATTCCCCAGATGTATGGTTCACATGTGTATAAAATGACCAGGTAAAACAGGACATGGGGCAGAGAGAAGCTATAGAGTATGTGTACAAGGAGCCCTGATACAAAATCTCTTCCCCATGCTTCTACCACACTGAAAAGTCTCAGTGAGTATAAATACTCTCTGATACAGGCAATGCTGCTGCAGAGCAGATTCATTTTTATTGCTATTTCACGGTGTAAAGAACAAAACATTAATGTTGTCTTTGTATCTGCAAAATGGGCACAGTATTAGTAATTAGGTTCTGCAGTGTGTTCAGACCTCTGGCTTGTAAACTCTAACATCTTTCACTTTTGTAGATGTACAACTTCTTCCCACTTCTTGGATTCCTCCTAAGGGCTAACAAGACTCTTCTCAAAAACAGAGATGAAATCCACGATTATGTAAGAGTTACTTTTATAGAACATCTCAAAAGCCTGGATAAAAATGATCAAAGAAGTTTTATTGATGCTTTCCTGGTTAAACAGCAGGAGGTAACTGAATATTTTCTCATTTATTCCAGCTTCATGGTTTTATGAAGACATTTACTGTTTCCTTTCATTCTTTATAATTATAGCTAAATTTCATTAAGGAATCTATCTTTGACAAAACACATACAACAAACCAGTAGATTTGAACAGATATTTCACACTGTTATACTTCCAACTTCTTTTAAGCAACAAACATTTACCTTATTTATGCTTTTCTTCAGACTGTATCAGAACATTTACAGAAGCTGCATCTTTTTATCTGCTCTCTGTTCCCCTAATCTTTCTGGGTCTTTTAAACCATAATGCATTACAGAACAACAGCACAACCCAGGCTTTACTGGAATCCCTATTTGGGGTCTCTCATATATCTGGGTTACCTGCTTCATAGAGAAACCAGCTCTTTTTGTAACAGGACTCAGTAAATGAAGAGATTGTGCAAAATATGAAACCTATGTCAGCCCTTCTCCAGGTACAAGCCCAAAGTTCTTCTTGGTCTTACATGCTTTTTTTTTTCAATTATAGGATTTATTTCTTAGTTAATGTTTAACTATATAAATTGCATTTTCACATGGAAAGATTTAAGCTTCCATCCTTTTATCTCAACCATTTCTTTCAGGAGAAATCCACTACCAATGGGTATTTCCATAATAACAACTTGCTAAGCTTGGTGAGCAACTTGTTTACTGCTGGTGTCGAGACAATTTCCACCACACTAAATTGGAGCTTTCTGCTAATGATGAAGTACCCTGAAATTCAGAGTAAGTGGCTTATTGACAAGTGCCGTTACACTCAGTGCATTAGGAACTGAACAGGAACTTGGAGGGTCAACGTGTCTGTTAATATGTTACAGTAAAGCACAGTATGTCTCAGGGATAAATGTGTCCATGTTTCTTTCTTACAGTTGATTCCTAGCAAAGGAAAGAGACATTCAAGTAATCTATCTATGAACCCTCTTCCTTTCACAGAAAAAGTCCAAGAAGAGATAGAGCAAGTGATAGGGTCAAATCCCCCACGGATTGAACATCGGACTCAGATGCCATATACAGATGCTGTCATCCATGAAGTTCAGAGGTTTGCTAATATCCTGCCACTGAATTTGCCTCATGAGACTGCTGCAGATGCCACTCTCAAAGGTTACTTCATTCCCAAGGTAAGAGAGCTACAAGACTGTTTCTTTTAGCATTTCTTCTTTCTCAAACCTGGTTCATGGGATGAACATTAACTCCTTAATGAAGTTGCCTTACTGCAGTCTGAACAACCACTTTCTCCAGGCTGACAATACTGGAGTCTTATTGCCATTACTGCTACTGCAATATTTGTCCAGGGGCTAATTCCACTGTCTTATTTTGCAGGGAACCTACATTATCCCTTTACTGTCCTCTGTCCTGAAAGACAAATCGCAGTGGGAGAAACCAGACATGTTCTATCCTGAACACTTTCTTGATGCTAATGGAAAATTTGTGAAGAAAGATGCTTTCATGCCTTTCTCAGCAGGTGCCTTCTCTTTTCTGCTGTTGCAAGTACAGATCTTAGGCAAGATCTATTAGCACCAATGTTTTTTGTTACTGAAGCCTGGCCTCTACACTGCCTTTTTTATGGGACCATTTCATCACCTGCATTTCACAGATTTCTTGGGACACACCTTAGATAAGGGAGAATACTCACAAACGTCTGCTAATTCTTCCACCTAATTTCTCTTCTGGATGTTATTGGTTTCTCAGTTATTATTCAGTGATTATAAACAAGAACTTTTAGTGCCTTCTTAAATATGAGAGGGGGTTTCAGCAAATTCCATTATGGTTTAGATAACACATTTATACATCATAATTGATAGCCCACAACTGCTCTATGGACAGCGATTCTTTGTCTCTGATTCATATTATATCCATCTGCATGTCTATGACGATACAAAAAGCACACAGGAAAGGTGGCTTCTGTGTCTTTCCTAGGGAACCATGTTTCATTTTTTGCATGTCTCATAAAAAATCACGAGTAACATCAGCTGGCAACAAGATCTCATATACCATCACAACAAAGATGAGCTCCCTTATATAAAAAAATCCAAATTCTGGGTAAAATCAAAAGACAGAAAATAGTTGCGTCTTGGGACTGCCACAGATGTTCACCTAAGCTTACACACCTGCACTATTTGCCAAAACATGGGAGTTTCCAATCCCCGTGATGATAGGACAAGAAGAAATGACCCCAAGTTGCAGCATAGGATATTTACGTTGTATATTAGGACATTTCTCCCCAAATGCAAGCATTTAGCCAAAGGAAAAAAAATCACCAGGTGATTTTGTCATCATAGCTCTGATGACCAAATATCCTCTCTCAGATGATTCTTCTACTCAATAGACATTTAAGAGCTACTGAGTTCTTTATTAATAGATAGGATATGGCATTTCAAGTGTTCTGGATTCCCATTGTTTAAAAGCTGCTGAGAGGTTTCTATTTATTCCAACTATTGAAGAAGAAGCTCTCACTGACTTTCTTATGGTCACTCTGCATTTTGTTCCAGGGCGGAGGATCTGCGCTGGTGAGACTCTTGCCAAGATGGAGCTCTTCCTCTTCTTCACCAGCCTCCTGCAGAGGTTCACCTTCCACCCTCCTCCTGGAGTTTCCACCTCAGACCTGGACCTCAGCCCTGCTATTTCATTTAACATCATCCCCAAACCCTATGAAATGTGTGCTGTAAAACGTTTCTAGAGCTCTAATCAGCACCAGTTTAATTTTTAAATGTTAAAATTCCTATTTCATATTTGCCTTCTTAGTATGTTGGCCAAAATAATTCACAACATTACATCTTAATGAAAGCTTCCAGTACAAAAAGCAAACTGGTGTTACTTTACTGTTTATTTATCAAGGAAGGACAGAGACCAGAACTGATGACATATGGATTAACATATTAAATCACCTACTCTGGGATAATTAATACAGACCCTCAAGCAGAGCAGTAGTAAACTAAACAAAAGTAAACTTTACAAAGCAGTAGTAAACTCATTTAGATCTGTTACATTTTAATTTCAGGATTCACAAAGGTGTTAGATAGAAAGGAAGTTCAGCCTGAGGTTTTTATTTGTTTCCAAATTTCAGGAGGAAAAGAATTTTAAAACTTGTGTCTCTCCTACTTTCCAATCCAGGCTGCAAACCAGGTGCATTTATGAAAATATGAGGGGGTTCCAATGAAGGCAAGGATTCAAAAAGGGAAACACTGTAGAAAAAGGAATTAGAAGTTGGTGGTCACATTTATTTTTCTGAAGCTGTTCTTTCTTATATCATCAAACCACCAGAATAAATCAGATGTTAGCATTTCTTGCTCCTATTAACCTTTAAGCAAAACATATTTATCTCAGTAATATGGAAAATCAAAAGTAACAAGATGATTCTGAAGGCATAGAAAGAATGTGACAATTAAAAGCATGATCACAGTGCATGAAGAGGTGGGAGGTGATACAACTGCACTGTATTTTCCTGAGAGAGTTCCTATTTGTACAAAACAGTTAATCTTACCTAATTCTATTTGTACATATTGAATCACACAACCTCTATTAAAATACCATCTGAGGATTTTCCATTAATTTGTCTTCAGAGATAGAAGCAGATCTAAATGGATTTTTTTAGTCTTTCTCCAGCTTTAACATTTCTGAAAACAAACAAAGACAGAAAAAAAACCCCACAAACCAAAGCAAACCACAAACCATTCAGTATAAACACCTTTTTTTGCACTTAAGGATTTGGAGACAAAATTATGAAGAGAATTTATTTTCACTTGAGCAAAAAAAAAAACCCTGTCCTTTACATTACTTCTTGTCAGCAGTTGCCACCAGCTCTGGAGAAGCTAAACATCCATTTCTAGGTCTTTACTAATTCAGAAGAAGGTGGACATCATATGAAAGATGGCAGTGCCATGCTGTGAAAATGTTATAGTACAATTGCTTAATGGTTGCAAGATCACCAGGATAAACAACATCACAGAGGCTGTAATTCCTCCCTGTGTGATCCATACAATTCACAAGCCAGAATCCAGTTGTACTAGAAACAGGGCATTCATTCACATCTAATACTCACCAAAAAATCCCCCAGTTTAATATAAAAGAACTTAATTGTTGATCTGCCCAATTGCCTTGGATGGTTTGGACACACTACTGTTACACACACAAGCTGACTGACTGCATTTCTCCCTGAGAAGAAACAGAAGCTCTCCCTCCACCATGTGACACTTGCACCTATACAGTGGCAATTTCTTCTTTTATTGGTTTTTTCCTCTCTCATTTCCCTGGTATTTACTGTTTAATTTCTTCTTCCAATAATAGAATGCTGCAAGGAAATCAAACAGCCCTGGTTATTTATTTTTTTTTTTTCACAAATGTAGATATATCTTCAACAACCTACCACAGACAAAGAAATAACACTTGTGTACTTGTTATAGCAAATCCCTTCTCAGGGAAAATCCTTCAAGACAAGTTGACTTGAGTCCAGAAGGTCATTAAAATTTTTTTCCTGAATTTTTCCATAAGTGGATAACTTCAGTGAATAAAGCATTCACTCGTGGCAAAATAGCTGGTATTTTTGTAATGAACCTTCTGACTTGCTTTTAAACATTGCATAAACACTGTCTGCAAATTCCAGCTGGCAAAGGGCTCCCACCTCCTGGCAAGAGTAAAAGGCAGTTAAAATTGACTGAGAGCCAGGGTAGCCCTAGGTGAGTCACACATTGAGCCTCCCCTTCTGCTCTCTCCCCATAGGCAGTGTGGGAGTCAAGTGGCACACTTGGTTCAGGCCCAGCATCCTCAGGGTGCCACCAGCCACATCTGGGCTCACTGTCTGACTGCTGGTGCAGAGAACATGGTTGTTTTCTGAGCACTACGGGGTGTGTGGGAGATCCTTTCCTCACCCAACACGATGATGGTCACCTCTATTCTATGTGCTTATTGTTTGTCCTGACTCGTCTGTTCACCATGAAAACCAGAAAATTTCTGGAATAGATTTTGCAGAGAGAATTTCCCTCAAACTGCAGTCGTTACACATCATTGGAAACCTGCTCATCACAGATCAGAAGGTGACCTCAAAGATATTGCTAGTGGAAGCATTTGCTTCATACTGTCCTACCATGCAGTTAATGAACATTTGTGCTCTGTACGCCCATAGTTCCCTCCTGCCAGGAATCCCTGCTTTGCTCAAAAAATACATTTATTTTTTTTAAATTGATGAAGTAGAATCAGTTGGGTTCTCCAAAACCAGATCTACCAAAGCTGTATGAGTGACTCAGATACACACACTGCCTTTCAAATGGCAGTGCACATATAAATGACATTCTTACCTTTAAGGTAGTAAAAAGTACCTTATTACTGAAATTAAATGTCTCAATCCACCTTTTTGTCCTTCTTTTAGAAAATACTGTAATTTTTAGTCCAAAACCTGCTGATAACTCAAAATCCTTTGTGCCTACAAGGACATGTGCCTCCTACTCTGCTCCAGGCATAGAAATAGCAATGGGAGGTGACTGCCATTAACATCATCCTGTCAGGTACACACTGCAAGTCAAATTACCCTGAAATTAACCCATCAGTGTGTCAAGCTTGACCTCCTCACAGACCTGCAGGCATCCAGTCCTCCAGAGGTCCAGGTACAGAAACTTTCTCACTCACCCATGCCATTGTTAGATAACATTGTTAGTGATGCCAAAGGATGAAAGGAAGAAAACCAGCAAGCCAGTCAGATGGGTACTATGTGAAGCTTTTAAACTACATGAAGCCAGAACTCATATTATTTGAATTTTTAGCAGTGTGACAGCTGCTGTTCAGAGGTTCCCTGGTAGCTGTTTGGCCAGCAATATGCCATTGCTATGCTTCTAGTCCATGTTGTCTGAATCAAAGGAGATCTGAGTGACAGTGTTGACATAAGTCAAGCCAGCAGCTTAGAGGACAGGCAAACCTTGGAGGAAGCAACACGCTCTTGGGTATTAACTAATCTACTTTTGTACTTAAATCTCTGCAGAATGCACTGTTCCCTCTCTTGGTATAATACACCTCCTGAGCATATGTTGTCTGCATTAAACCCTTACAGCAATGGAGCCAATTACTTAGCTTTTATTAATGACTAAGGACACCCTTGCTGTCAGTACCAGAAGAAACAGGTAGAAAATATAATGAACAGGCCCCTGTTCCCTCCCCAGGAAGGTCCTTTACCTGAAGCTCATGGATCATCTTCTCAAGCAGAGAGACCAACCTAATCCTGTTTCTCCAACAGGCTGACCCCTCAAATCTTCTTTCCCTTTCCCCCATGGCTTGTCTCTCTCTTTTGCTGTTTCCCAGACAAATTCAGGAATGAATCTGCACAGCTTTACAGGGTCCTCTTCCATCACTTGGATTCTATTCTGCCATTATCTGTCCTCCACTTTTTTGCTTTCTTTTCTTTGCCAGACAGGACTGCCAAAATTGGTTCTCACTCAGACTTTACTCAGACTTAGTTAATCTCCTTGTCAAAAGGAAATAGAATTCCTTTTATTCTGGACCTGCCTCCTGTGAGGTGCTGTAATCATGGCCACTTCCACTTCAGCAGGTAAATAAAAGCTTAAGGCTAAATTTAATAGTCCCCATTAAGTCTCCAATCAAGGACTGCTTTCAGGTCTGTGAGGAACCCTACTAGCAGAGCTGGGTACATGTTTGCACAGAGAGCCACAAAACACTAGAGAAGCACAGCAAACTCACCAGAAAGCAGCACCTGGGGACACACACACAATTACATCCAGCTTCCAGTCATGCTCATTCAAATCCTAAAGGTGAGATTCTGGTGCAAAACAGGAATGTCAGTAGAGTCACAGGCTCACAATAATATACAACATATTAACATATGTGTTATATAGAATAACAAATTCTAACTCAAGGCTTTCATAAAATAAATCTTTATTATTTCCTTTTTCAGTTACTGCTGTTTCAGCTTTCACTGTATGGAAGCTATGCATCTCTGACTCCTATTTACTGCCCTTCTCCACACTTTATTTTTCCTTAACAAAAATAAACAAACAAAAAAAGCCCAACAAACAGAAAACCACTGTGTGTGTGGTTCACAAAGTTCAAAACCCACACTGTAAATCACTCCCATGTAGATCACCCATCATGAAAGCAAAGGAGTACACTCTAGCAAAAATTAAGGTAGCTGGCATGTAGGAAAATCATTAAACTAAAAACTGAATTAAATTATGGATATGCCAGTAACTGCTTCACTTCTTGAGTAAACATTTGAGAACTATTTCTAACTGTGTATATACTTTATGTGATTCAGCAGAAAGCACACAACTCCTTAGGCCTGGTTTTCCTGATCCTATATGTAGAAACTACAGAGAGGCTTTTAATCTCATAGGAGAACAGAGATAATTAGCTCATGTCTCATTAAGACTACCAGCTTGTAAACAGAGGAAGGAGTGTCTGTGTGACAAGTCAATGTAAAGAGCTCTGATGCTTTAGAGCAGTTAATTTGACTGGAGAAAGTACTTTATAATAACTAAATCTTTTAAGGGAGAAACTCTTACCACAGAAAAAAAATTGAGGTGAGATTAAAGTGCATGAGAAAATAAACTTTTACTTAATTTTCTTCCTCTCAAGTGTAGAATATTTGATAATTAATGTAATAAGGTCTCTTTAAAATTGGGTTTCTTTAAAATGGTAAGAAATTTCAACAGGGGATTTGCAACTGAGCATTAGGTGAACATATTTTTACCATGTTTCATGTTTGAAGAGGAATTAACTCCAAAATAAGTTTGGCAAGAGATACTGGCTTCACCAATTTATGGATGTAACATACAAGTCCCAATATAGAACGGGGCAACCTCTTCCATTATAAAAATGACCAGATAAATACAGGACTTATTTCACTGCCTTCTACTAAGACACCATCTATCATCATCAGAAGTCATCACAGGTACAAAAAAAAACCCCAAAATAAACCCCAAAACTTGACTGATCAACTGAAATGACTAGAGTCCCAGAATGCATGGAGATTGAGATATCAATACTCACAGAAAGTGTTTAACAGAAATTCAGCAGTTACAACAGTAAAGCCATTAGGAAGAAAAGTTGCCATGATCAGCAGCATCCTGCTGCTCTACACTAACAGGGACTGCTGGGCAAGATTATCTTCTTCAAATGTAATTCCATATTTCAGTTTCTCACAGGGAGTCGACCTTCTCATAAGTCTTTTCAATGAAGGTTAACAAGTTTTTCAAGTCAGCTGACTGCTGAATGGTGTTCAGATTCTTTAAAAGGTCTTTCTGGTTTTTTATCTTCAAAATTTCTTCCTAAAGAAGGAAAGAAAGAATAATGGACTCAAAGTTCTTTTTTATTTGTTGTCTAATGGAATTTTCACTTTCCTGTAGCCTAACTAAAGGGTTAATAAAAATAAATAAATACAAGTCTCAAAAACATAAATGAGAAATGTCCTTCCTTCAGTTAGAGAGGTATATTTCAGAAATTATTACAGGTTCCCTAGCACCATAGGGTTCCTAGAAAAAAGATGTGATCCTTTAAATGGTAAGTTTCAGGTTTGCCAGGGTTTTGTCCTGTCTTTAAAATGTAAGCATATAAAAAAAGACCCCAAATAGTATAAAAACATTCAGGAATTTCAGTATTTTCAGCACTGCCCCTCTCTGGCAGAGGTTAAGTGATAAAAGCACTTTCTGATGACTTTCTACTCATAGTCAAGATTGCCTCTGGAAATATATTCCATGCTCACCTGCAAAATAGGTGCTTGAAAACTGCTCTTGGGGAGTTCTGGAAGGTGGAGCACTCCACTGCCATTTTCCTGCAATATCTGGAATGGGAAAAAGAGAAAGGCAAAATTATCCAAAGTTCAAACATCAGGTTCACAAGCAGGAAAATAAACTGGCTGTTATCTAACTTCTTAATTTGGCAACTGAAGTTGGAAAGGCTGATCCCCAAAGACAAATAATGGCTTCCTTGTATCATGCTTTCTGGAGGAACAGCTTGTGCAGGTCCATGGTAACCTCATGAAGTTCAACAAGGCCAAGTGAAAGGTCCTGCACCTGGTCAGGGCAATCCCAAGGAGAAGGATTGGGCTAAGTATGGATTGATAGCAGTCCTAAGAAAGACAAAGGAGTGCTGGTTGATGAAAAGCTCAACATGAGCCAACAATGTGTGAGTGCAGCCCAGAAAGCCAACTGTATCTTGGGCTGCATCAAAAGCAGCAGGTCAAGGGAGGTGATTCTGTCCCTCTCATGAGGCCTTACCTGGAGTACATCAATCTCTGGAGCCCCCAACATAAAAAGCACATAGATCTGTTGGAGTAGGTCCAGAGGAGGGCCACAAAAATGATCAGTGAGAGCTGGAACACCTCTCTTATGAAGACAGCCTAAGAGTTGGGGTTGTTCAGCTTGGAGAAGAGAAGGCTCTGGAGAGACATTACTGAAGCCTTCCAGTACAAAAAGGGAGCCTTCAAGAAGGCTTGGGGAGGGGCTTTTTACAAGTGCTTACAGTGATATGACAAGGGGTAATGACTTAAAACTGGGAGAGGGTAGATTTAGATTAGATATAAGGAAAAAGTGATTTACTGTGGAAGTGGTCAGACACTGAAAGAGGTTGCCCAGGGAAGCTGTGGATGCTCCATCACTGGATGTGTTCAAGGACAGGTTGGGTAGGGCTTTAAGCAACCTGGGCTAGTGGGAAATGTCCTGGATCTATGACAGGGGGCTTGGATTGACAGGGTTCTTCCAATCCAAACTGTTCTATGATAGCTCTGGAAGCCAGCCCATCCCTCTAAGTTGCAACACCTTTTGGAAATACCTTTCTGGCCTTTTTTTTATCTTCTTCTAACTGGTTCTTAAGTGTCTGGATTTTGTATTGCAGTTGCTGTGTAGTTGTTTCAATGCGTTCTGCTGATCTCTCAGCTTCACTTATTTCTTCCTACCACAAAACAGACACAAAAGCAGGACAAAATTTACTTTAAAGATGGTGAGCTTCAGCTGAAAAACCATCCAAAAAAGTTATTCTACTTTGCAGTGAAGATAGGTGACAATGACAAACAGTGGACAATTCCTTCACAACAGGAAAAGCACAACCAGCAGCTCACCTACTAAAAAAGTTACAATAAACTGAGTAGCAGCAGATGGGCAAGATATTTTTTCTCTTCCTTGCATTTCATACCTGCAATTGTACCAAAGACTCTTCATTTTCCTCAAGCATTTGTTGCTCTGCCATTAGAAGGCCTGAGACATTCTTCAAGTTGCCCAGCTTCCCTGGAGGCACCTTTAAAGTCTTGAAAAAATTCAGCACCCTTTATTACAGAAAAAGGAAAGCAGGATTTGTTTGGAGTTCTTTGGAAAACAGAATGAAAACCAACTAATGACTTCCCTGGGGTAAAACTAAACCCAGCTAAGCCCAGTTGTTGCCACTGAAGTAAAAGGATCCAGATAGGAAGAAAATCTGTCTTGAATTGGTTTCCAAAACCCTGTGGAATAGATAGATGTCTGAGGTGGAACCAGGAACACGAAATCCCACTGCTCTAACATTGGCTATTACACTGGTGTTGTGTGGTTTCCATCCCAAAGGTCTGCACACTCCCTGACTGTAAATTGACATTATCTAATATTTTCCCAGTTCTGACCTCCCTGCTTTTCAAAGTAAAACTAAGTTTTAAAAGCAGCATTTTTAACTGCTTCCAAATAAAGGTAATTCTAATAAAATCTGTAAATGCTTTTGTGAAATGTGATATATCATTTTATGCCCAGAGGGAGAGTTTTAGCTTGCACTCAAAGGTCCTTCTGATTTTTCCAAGTTGGATCTTTCTTTTAAATACACCAAACTGCCACAATTTTCCTGCATCTCAGAAAAGTTGTTTCTGAGTTTGGCAACTCAGAAATTAAACTTGTCACAAATTAAAACTTAAATAAACATTTTGATTTTGCTTTGACTCTCCTTTCCAAGACTTCCTAAATGCAATTGCTCCCAGGAGCAATTCTGCTAAGCATGATACAAAACAACTGGGTAGACTAATCTCCTTCTCTCAACAGTTCAATTATAATTTCTTACCTGTCTTTCAGTACATTGAGGTGCTTCTGAATGTCACCATTTTTCTCAGTCTGTTGGTACAAGAGAGATCTGGAAAGAAAATAAAAGGCAGAATTTTCATCACAAAGCCTGCAAGCACAGTGAACACATCAAGTTAAGTGAACACAGTCACAATTTTTTTAGCTAAACATTTCCAGCATCAGATAGAAAGTGTTATATCAGACAAAATACAGCCAGACATATTGCCCCAAAAAGCTTCAAAGCTTTTCCAGTTAAAGCAGTGTTATGATTTTTACTTTATTCCTTGTGGAAACAAAGAACCACCACCAGGATATTTGGCACTTACAGTATTATTGAATCCATTACAGTGGTCAGAAACTGCCTACTGCTCTCTGAGAGAGTCTGCCAAGATCCTGTTATAGCACTTCTTAGCTTCACTGTTTGTGAAGAATATTTTTCTCCTGTTAACACAAAGGAAAATATGATTTTTCAAACATGGATAAACAGCTTTGTGACTCAATTCAGGCAGATAACAGTCAAAAGATATAACAGTGAAGATATTACATTATTTTCACATCACAAGTTGCTGAGACTGAATGGCAAATACTCACTGCTAGTGTTCAGAAAGAAAAATTTGAAACTTCTTGCAGTGACATCTCAGACTTTACCATTTCAGCATAGCAGTTACCACTTTTACTGCCAGTGTTTTTTTAAAACACTGAGTTTGCACAAAACAAGCATAAGGAAAGAATACAACCCTACCTGGAGGGGAACAGTCCCTTTGTTTCACAGCTTTCTTTTGGACTGTCTGAGTGACCTGCTGAAGAGGAAAATTTACAGCAGCTGTAGCAATTTTGAATTATCCTCTGCTGTGCTACCATTCATCTACTACTAGTGACCCACTATATGAAGGCTGTGAAACCATGTTCAGTGCTCAATGTGTATCTGTTGATGCTGACCACACAAAAAGAGTTTTTGAACTATGAAACACTATTTCATTTCATGCAGGTTAAGGAAAGCAATTCACTCTTCTTAACTCCTCCCATTCCAAGAATGAGAAGTAAAGAAACATGCAAAATGTTTGGTTATCCAGTCACATCCTGAGATACTGCTGTTCATAAACTCAGGAGTTATGCAAGTTCTAACAGAAAGCTGCCCAGGCCAATCCTGAGACGTGCAGAGAATATTTTCCAGAACTGAATAAATGTCACCTGAGCTGCATGAGCTCTCACTTTATCACTCAGTTCAAACAGCTCCCAGGCAACTCTTCAGAACCCCACAGACAGCTTTTCTTTTCACCACCGATCAGGCAATGCCTCCCTCTAGCTGTCACAGGCACAGTAGCAAGCAACTAGAAATTCTAGAAACCAGGAAGCAGCTAAGGCAGCAGGTCTCAAAAAAACAATTTGAGAGAACTATGTTTAGTTCATCAAATAGTCTCTATAAATTACAGTAAAAACTGAGAAAAAAAAGAGTATCTGTTTTTTTCTTTGGTTACTTTTCTAATTTCTTTGAACCAAAATAACAATTACCTTTCTTTTTTGACCTTGTTTTTTTCCATCTCCACCCGTTCCCTTTTTTTTGCTGGGAGGCTCTTGTTGATCATGTGATTTAAACTTTTTTTTTGCTGATCTCACACCAGGGGTCTCCCCTGTTTTACTGGAAGCTGGACGATGGCGCTTCATTATCTGAAAACCAAATGGAACAGGAGGAAACAAAACCAAAATTAAAACCCAGCAATTATAATCCATACAGCACAAACCACACTTAACAAACCTAGAGAAACACCCAGTGATAAATAAGCCCAAATATTCAGTCCAACAGAGGCTACAAAGATGCCAAGGGGCCTGGAGCATCTCTGTGCCCAGGAAAGGCTGAGAGCCCTGGATCTGTTCAGCCAGAGAAGAGCAGCCTGAGAGGGGAGCTGATCAGTGCTTATCAGTAGCTAAATGGTTGGATTCAAGGATGAGTTCAGACTGTTTTCAGTGGTGCCCAGTGACAGGCCAAAGGGCAAGGGGCACAAACTGCACATAGGGAGATTCCCCTGAACACGAGGAAAAATTTCTTTACAATGAGGGTGTCAAAGCCTGGCACAGGCTGCCCAGAAAGGTCTCTGGAGACTTTCAGAATTCGCCTGGGTGAGATCCTGGGTAACCTGCTCTGGGGTGACCCAGTGTTGGACGAGTTAATCTCCAAAATTCCCTTCCAATCCCTGCTGTTCTGTGATACACCAGTTGTTTTTTCTTTCTCCCATCAAGCCATTTCTTCCCTCACGCAGAGGCCGCGTCAGGGCTCGCCAGGCGACAGTCGCGACTGACACCAGGTAAATAAACCCTGCCTCTCCCCCTCCTCCAGCACGTGCTGACTTTGTGGGGCAGCATTTGCTGCAGACCTCAGGGGGCGAGTCATGGACCACAACTCCCGGCACGCAGCGCGCTCCAGCGCCACCGCGGCGCCAGCCAGCGAGCGCAATGCCTGCTTGGAGTTGTAGTCTTCACCACCGCCTGCACCCCGAACCCCCAAAATCCTGCTCCCCGGCGCTATCGGACAATAGCGCGGGAACCCCCACAAACCAATCCCCCCACAGCAGCTGATCCGGCCCCTGGACTCACTTGGGTACCTCCTCGGCCTTCCCACCCGTTCGGCGTCCTCCCGCGGAGCCGTTAACGAACCGTTTTCCCGCGCTGCCGGGCGCACGCGCACTGCGAGGAGGGCGGGGCGGGAGCGGGGCGGGGAAGGGAAAGGAGCCACCCCGCGCATCCTCCCAGCAACTCGGTGCGCACGGAGCCCCCGGGGCGCATGCGCAGTGTCGCCGGCTGGGTGCGGGTGACGGCGGCGGGGCTGACAGCAGGTAACGGTGGGGGGGAGACCAGGGCCGGGGCTTGTCCTGAGCCCGCAATTCGCCCGGTGCCTTCGTGCTTCAGGCGGGCAGAGCTGCGATTCCCCGCGCCAGCTCCCGTCCCGGCTCTCCCGTCGCTATTGGCCGCTGAGGGGGCGTGTTGGGGGCGGGCTGTGCTGGCGGGGAGGGCTGGGCGGCTGTCAGGGCAGTGAGGGGTTGCTAGGCCAGGCCAGGCCAGTCGGGGACGGTGAGCGGTGCTTTCTGGTGGCTGTTCCCCTCCGGCTGTGGGTGTGAGGGGTAGAGAGAGGTGTGGAACGAGGGTGACAACGCAGCTTTGTGGTTCTCTCTGAGTACAGGGCCGAGAGGATCGCGTTAGGAGCCGGGCAGAAGCTAAGGCAGAGGTTGCCTCCTGTCTCTGCAGGGATCTGAGTGCTCCTCTGGATCTTCTTTGTGCTTATTAGATTATATCATAGAGTCAGAATAGTTGGGGTTGGAAAGGACCTTCCATCAGTTTATAACCCCACAGACAGGGTCACCTCCCACTAGAGCAGATTGCTCAAAGCCCCATCCACCTCAGCCTTGAACACTTTCAGGGATGAGGCATCCACAGCTTCCCTGGGCTACCTGTTCTAGTGCCTCACCACCCCCACAGGGAAGAATTTCTTCATTGTATCTAAGCTTACCCACCTGGATCTGCTCCTGCTCCTCAGCAGGGAGGTGGACTAGATGGAGCTGCCTTTCAACCCAGACATGTCTATGAGTCTGTGTCGGATTTGTATGGTAATGCAAAATAGATGCTTTTATAGATGTTTTTTATTTTCTTCAGCTAACCCCATACTCAGCAACCCAGTGGGACAGACATGCTGAGAGCCAAGGATGCTCTGCTGCTCCTGTGGCCTCACCGCTGCACATGCCTGGCACAGCTTCCAGCCTGCCAGCCCTCCTGGCGTTGGCTGCACAGGCAGCCTCTGCACCCCGAGTGGGCCGCCCTTGCTGAAAAGCAGCTGAAAGGCAAGAATCCAAAGGATTTAATATGGCACACCCCAGAGGGCCTCGACATCAAGCCCTTATACTCCAAAAGGGACACAAAAGACCTGCCAGAGGAGCTGCCAGGGGTGAAACCTTACACACGAGGGCCCTACCCAACCATGTACACGTACAGGCCCTGGACTATCCGCCAGTATGCTGGTTTCAGCACAGTGGAGGAGAGCAACAAGTTCTACAAGGACAACATCAAAGGTAAGACAGGTGACTGGAGAAACACTGGCTCACAACCTGGAATGTTCACATGGAAGAATTACATGGCAAATGTGATTATTCTGCCTTCTGAGTTTTGGTTTCTGATAGGATCTTCCCACTGGTGCTGTGTTTCTTTATTACTGGGAAATTGGATCATTTCTGAAAATGCCTTTGCTTCATTTTGCTCTTGAGATAGAAAAAGGAACGTGTTAAGTGCTATTTTTAGTCATTGTGCCTCAACACTACAAGATACATAATTTGGCTGCATCACAGGGTCCAACCAGAAGAGATCACAGAGCACTTTACACTCATTCTGTGGCCACAAGTGGAAAAAAATGTTGAGCTTTGTCAGTTAGCTGATGTTAGTGCAGTCTGACATTTTGGGTTTCCATCTCATATTATAAATGAACTCACAAATACATATGTATACCATCATTCATCATGTATTAGCAAAGCCAGCTTCCTAAAAGTATTATTTGAGAGTGGTTTTCCCAATATTTCTGCACACTCTTGTGCTTTGCAGCAATTTATTTAGGTAATAACCAAAGCAGCATCATAATACACTATTGGACTGGACACTATAAAACCACTACTAGAAGGTTGTTGATAGACTGAAGCTTTAGTTTTACACCAACCATACATCTTAGCAATTGTTTGAAGTTAATGATAACCTTACCAGTCAACAACAGACCAGTGAAAGGTGCCTTCTGAGAAATACATCTGTGTATTTCTCTCCCACTTTACAGTCCCTCCTACTCAAAACGTCATTGTTTAGCAAGGGGGGGAGGAGTTTGTGGCTTCTTACCTCTTGCAATATCATGGTTAGCTAACATGAAGCAATATAAGCAGCTGCAGTGTCCTTGTGAGTATTCTTGATTCCATTTATAAAACTCTCAGTGAATTAAGAAATTAGAAATACAGGTTATTAGAGGTTTGCAAACAAAAATTTCAATAGAAAGATTGTTCTGAATATTCTCTGTCTTAGTCCTGAGCATTGCTGCTGAAGCAGCAGTGCAAACACTTGAATTATTTGGTGGCACAGCTCAGTTACTCAAGAATATTTGCTGCTAGGAATTTTTCGTCTTTATTCAAGTTTTGACATTGTGATCTTGTAATTTTATCTTGTTGTGTTAATGTTTCTATCAGTATTGAATCATTTAGCATAGATTCTGGATCCAACCTAGTTATTTTTATAAAGCATTTTTAATAATTCAATTAAAGTATCTATGTTATTAGAGGAACGATGAAAAAAATATCAGTTCTTATAATTGCTGAAAATTCTATTTCTTGAAGCTAGGCAGAAATTTCCATTTTTGTCATTGTGCTTCAGAACTGACATCAGCTTTTTAGGTCAGAGACAATAGCTGGTATCTGATAAGAGCTCTGTTGATGGTGAGAAGCTGTTTTCAAGTGCAGGAGATAGTTACTCCAAGAACAGCAGTGCTGGTCAGAGGGTGAATATCTGGGCTAACAGTTTTGGGTGCAGCTTTCAGGTTGCAGCAGCAACTCTGCCACGAGCTTCAACTGTCCTTTCCTTGCTTTATACAAATCATTTTCTCTTACTGCAGATTTAGTTTTGCATCACTCTGCTTTACAAGTAACGTGTCACTTGAGCCACTCTCTGTGGGTGTATTTAATTTGTGCTGAAGAAGGTAATGTGACAGTTGATCACACTTCTGTTTCCAGCAAAGTGAAGTAGAATTTCTGTATATAAGCCCAGATACTGTCTAAGCACAGTTATAACTTGTGGCTAAACTGCTGTTCTGTAGTTTCTTAAGCAAATGGCAGAGCTGGAAAGACTAGACTATTATTTTTTTTTCTCATTTAAATTTTAAGCCTAGAAGACCTTGGACAAGCCTGGGGAGGGAACAGAGTTTAACAGCAAAAATTTGTTGTCCAAGCCTGGATTGTGTAAAATAAAACTCCTCAATTTAGATGCGGTTTTCATGCAAGTCAACACTTCTGAATCTCTCCCTTTGTTATTTTTGTTTTGTTTGTGTTTGGTTTTGCTTTTCCTTCTTTCATGTAGCTGGCCAGCAGGGACTGTCTGTTGCTTTTGATCTGGCCACCCACCGTGGTTACGATTCCGACAACCCCCGAGTTCGAGGAGACGTCGGGATGGCCGGAGTTGCCATCGATACAGTGGAAGACACCAAAATCCTTTTTGATGGCATCCCTTTGGAGAAAATGTCAGTTTCTATGACAATGAACGGGGCTGTCATCCCCGTGTTGGCAACTTTCATTGTGACTGGAGAAGAGCAGGGGGTGCCTCAGGCCAAGCTGACAGGGACCATCCAAAACGACATCCTGAAGGAGTTCATGGTCCGGAACACCTACATTTTCCCCCCAGAACCATCCATGAGGGTCATTGCTGACATCTTCCAGTACACCTCAAAGGTATTCTTTCTTTAAATGCATTTATTTGTGTTATTGCATCTAGCTAACTATTGATGAGGCACTTTGGAGAGCAAAGCAGAAGACAGGAAGACCTGTGAAGAACGATGTGGTTATGGAAAAGGTCAGGAGGAGATGTTAAGATTCCAAATCACTTACAGCATAAATTTAAAGATTTTTAAGTGAGTCCAAATCAAAGTCAGTTTAAGATGAGTCTAAACCTGAAAGGATAGCTTAGAGACAAGGAACAGACAGGCTGTTCTTTGCCTAGAAAGTAGGAAGCCTTGTAATTAAGAAGCACTGTACTGCAGGAGCAAAGAGGTCAGAAATATTGAAGGACTTCTGCTGCAAAATGAAGTGTGAGAAGGAAGTAGTGAAAAGAGTGAAGTCCTGAACTGATGACTGAAGTTCAGGTGTTTTCTTATATAGTGTTTTCATTGGAGAGGTGGCACAGAGCCTGTAATTGAGAACAATGCCATGGTGGGTGATGGTTTAAGCACAGTGAATAGCAGAAAAAGGTAAAAGCATGTGAAATAAACATCAGCAAGCACCACTTCATAGAGATGGGCTGTGTTTGCAGTCTACAAGAATGGATTATTTGTGAATATTGATAGAAGAATTATCTGATCTCTGTCTTCTCTCATACCCCTGTCATACCTTCTGTCATAACATCTGTTTTTTGGTTTTTTTTTTTTGCAGCATATGCCAAAATTTAATTCCATTTCAATCAGTGGGTACCACATGCAAGAAGCAGGAGCTGATGCCATTCTAGAATTAGCTTATACTATAGCAGATGGCTTGGAGTACTGCAGAACTGGACTTAAAGCTGGCCTTACCATTGATGAATTTGCACCAAGGTGAATTTGCAAGTATAAAACACACTTTTGTTAAATCCTCTAGAGTTTAATATCAAATTGGGGTGGTTTTTTTACACACACAGGAACAATATTGGCAGTGCTCACATTGCAGATTTGTTATGGTTTTGTCACATAGTCTCAGCAGTAGGGAAAGATATCTAATCCAGCAGACACTTAGGCTATGTCTATGCTAATAAACTGAATAAAGCTCAAGCACAAGCCCAGGTGTTGTCAAGGTCTGTTGTGCTAGTTGGTCTCTGGGTCAGAAAGAGGATCTCTGAGCTGTTATATCTAATCCAGCTGTAGCTTTGGGATTGCAGAATGCAACAAGAGCTCTTGCAGTTCCTTTATGTTGTAGTGTTGTTGCTTTTCATTGGTATTATTTTGAAATATTTGGGAAAAAAATCCTAGAAAGGGGAAGTTCAGGTAGTTCAATTTGCAGTTGCAAATTTCCTCAAAGCAAAATTTAATATTAAGCAGGATATTTTTGTATCATTATTGCCAAACCAAACAGGATCTCAAGTTTCAGTGGTCTAGCTATTTACAGATTCCCTGACTTTAGGGTGAGTCTAAGAAACAAAAGATGTGGTCTACACAGCCTGTTGCACTTTCAAACTGTAGGAGTCATGTGAATGATCCTGTTTCCAAGATCTGTGGCAAAATCAAAGTGGATCATACAGAAATTTCAGACTTTCTGATGATAAAGCCTGTGTTAGTTTTTTCCAGTAGGTGTTAAAGTGCATCTCTAGTCTAATGAGTTTTTCTGGCTTTAACTGTGCATATTTACATTTCTAAATCATAGAAATAGGAAAATGTGTATCAGCCTGTTCCCTCAGTATTGAACTGATGTTTTATTTGGATTTTGATTAAAATCATCAAGAAAAGATTGAAAGCATGCTTGTAATATGTAATGTCTTCTCATTATAGGTAGTTTGTGAGCATAATTACACTAGTAGATTGTATATGAAAGCATTCCCTGGCACTAGAGTGTCTGTATTAGTGGCTTGTTGGAACTCTGCTTGACTTAGGGCTACCCTAAAACAGTCCCTGGGGGACAGTTGAGCAGTACCAGGGACCACTGTCCCTGGCAGTTTTCCTGCAGTCTCCCTGTCTGGAGGCTAAATCTGCTTATTGGCATAATTATGTATTATTCTGTAGCAACTGGCATCAGTGTCCAGGAATATTCCCATCATCTTATCTGGATTGTATCTGTAAAAGTAAATTAATCAGAGACTTTCATGTAGTCTCTCTTCTTTAATGAAACAGAATTATTAGAATGATTTAATGTTTAATCCTGTTCATGTGCTCCTATTGCAGGCTCTCCTTCTTCTGGGGAATTGGCATGAACTTCTACATGGAAATAGCTAAGATGAGAGCTGGGAGGAGGCTTTGGGCTCACTTGATAGAGAAAATGTTTAAGCCCAAGGATCCCAAATCTCTTCTGCTGAGAGCACATTGTCAGACTTCAGGCTGGTCACTCACAGAGCAGGTTAGAAATTGGATCCTCATCAACTCCCTCATTTAAATATGTTCTCATGGTATATATCTTAAAGGTGGCTGCTGGTTTTGCTCATAAAGATGCAGCTTTCTGAAGGAGACAACTTGCCTTGCTCTCAGTCTGACAAATGCACACACTAGCATTGGATGCATCTTCTTGTTTATGTAACACAGGTCTTGTTGAGTGCCAGCAGCACTGCTTCCCAAAATGCTGGCTTACCAAACTCCTCAGGGTTCTGGACTGCCCTGCAGTGCCCAGGTAAAAGGGCTGAAACTCAAGACTTGAAACTGCATTTCCAAAAGGCTTCCAGTGCAGTGATAGGCACGGTGTCAGTGCACAGTTTCTCCTGGAAGTTATCCTTTCAAAATGCAGCTCAGTGAGGAAATAGAGGCACCTTTATTTTTTTCAGGATCATTGGCTTGAGAATTCATTTGAGCAACCAAGGAAATCATTTGTGCCCTTGCAATGGTTACAGCTCATCTGACTCTTCTGAAACTGGGTGCACACTCTGCTCTTCCTGCACTGCATATAGTATCCCTTGTGAGGGCAGAGCTGGCTTCCAGCTCTAATTCCAAGGCCTGCTTCTCAATCAGAGTCATGCACTATGAGTTATTTTTAGATTGTGACTGCAACCATTGTTATTTGACTTTCAAGCCTTGTTTTGGTTTGGTTTTTTTTCAGACTATAATGTTTGCTTACATTACAGGAACATGGTAAAGCTAAAACTGGATTTTTATGATGTAACAATGGACTTTGCAGGCCTTACAATTAAAAGTAATATTTGAGTGCAAAAGTGTTAATATTACCAAAAATATGATCAACCATCTTCCAGTCTCTGATGTAAATATATTTTTGGCTGGATCATAACCCTTTTTTTCCTGTCCATTGTTTCTCTTAATATACCTTTGTGCCAAGTATTTAATCCTTAAAGGTTTTAGAGGGCAAATACATGTTCCATTATTCTGCTTTTCAATAGGTATTAACTTACAAATCAGGTTTTACAGTCTTGTTTGTCCAAATCACATTGTTCTGTAATTCTTTTAACTGGAATACCAGAGATAGATCCCAGTGTAGATAGAATTACTGTGTCTTTGTAAAACAGTGATATTAATTCCATTTCTTTATGGAATTATGTAATTCACAGGTGTCATGATTCCTTTTGCCTTCTCAAGGTCCTGTTACATTGGTAGGTCTTCATTAATTTGATACATTTCATCCCAGAAATAATCTATTCCTATATCTGACTCTATTCCTATACCTTCTACTACAGGTTTCTGTTTTGTTTTGATTAACATCCCAGTTTTCCCTTAGGTAACTGTCAGTTTTCTAGCACCAGCAAACTTCAACTGTAATTCCTACCTTTATGTAATATAATTAATGAAAATACTAAGCCCATTTAGGTCAAAACCAGATTTTGATTAGTAACCTTTCTGGCAGAGGTGCTGTTCACTGCTGCAAGGATTCTGAAATCTGGGGATGGAGGAGATCAGGAGCAGCTGGAGTTCTTTGAAACACCACTAAGTACAAGTTAGACTTTGTTTTGTTATCATGACCAGTTCACTCACACACTGATAATTTTGACTTTCTTTGTGGATTAATCTGTGTGTCTGAGATATATTGATAAGTGAAACATCAGTTTGATTGGATGCTAATTATTGACCGTGTTCATTTTCACTTTTATTATGATTACAGTGTTTCAGTGAGGAATCTTGCATTCATTTCATTGCAGTAATTACACCTGTGACTAATGTACCTCAGCCTTGTGACAGAACCCTTGAGATTCAGGGCTCTCCTTTCCCTTCCAGGATCCCTTTAACAACGTGATTCGTACTACGATCGAGGCGATGGCTGCAGTGTTTGGAGGAACACAGTCCTTGCACACCAATTCCTATGATGAAGCCTTGGGTTTGCCCACAGTGAAGAGTGCTCGCATTGCTCGGAACACACAGATCATCATTCAAGAGGAATCAGGGATTCCTAAAGTGGCAGATCCCTGGGGAGGATCTTACCTCATGGAGTGCCTCACCAACGACGTCTACGAAGCTGCTTTAAAGGTCCGTAATCTTGTTGTGTTTTGGTGGAACACTGGAGGTATAGGAGTTTTGTGCTTGAAGGGGCTATTTCAGAAGTTGGTAACTGCTAAAGAGGGAATTATTTTACACTTACATGCTTCACATATTTCCCATCTTTCACCCTGTGACTCTTTTCCTTGGTGTTTCACTGAGACGACCTCCTGTTTACTAAATTTGAAGCCCCACTGTTGATTCCCACAGGAAGGGGGTGGTTAAGACCACATTTAACTTCTCCACACAATCCTTTTCTCTTCCATTGCCATCCTCATCCACCATTCTCTTTCTTCCATCTATGGCTAGATGTCTCTCTTAGGTGCTAGGTGCTGAATCTGTCACCAAATCACAGAATACTAGGGCTTGGAAGTGACTTGTGGGGATCATATGATGTAACCTGGCTGCTAAAGCAGGTTCACCTAGAGCAGGTTGCCCAGGGTCATGTCCAGTCAGGTTTTGGATTTATTTAATTGTTTTATTTTTTTGTGTGATTTCTTTATAAGTGAACTTTACAAAAAATCAGTGTATATTTAGAGAAAGAGAGACTTCAGCCTTCTAGTAGACTACATTCAAAAGGGAAATATCCTAGTGTGGAACAAATAACTAAATCCCTTTCACACTGAAGACTCCCAGTTTGCTAGAATCTCTGTTTTATGTGTAAGAAAAAAAGAGTTTAACAGAAGAAAGAGTCATAGTGTGGGTTGGAAGGGGCCTTCAGAGGTCATCTAGTCCAAACCCCTGGTCATTTCCCTTGGTGAAGCCATTCTGTCTGTCTCAAATCACCTCCCTGTCCTCCCTGTGCCTTAGCAGAGCTTCTTCTGCAACTTCTCTAGGCAACCTGTTCCAGTGCCTCTCCACTCTCACAGTAAAAAAGTGTTTTCTGTATATCTAAGTTAAATATACCCTCTTTGAGTTTAAAGACATTTCCCTGTATCTTATCACCACAGATAAGATACACAGAGGATCAGAGAAATGACCCTGGATTTTTGCAATTTATTTGTATAGCTGGTTGGCAGGCAGAAGTCAAGTCTAGAGACAAGGTCTTAAATGTTAAGCCTTTTTATGCATGAGTGTTACTGGTTGTAAAATACTCTGTACACTGCTACTGAATTGATGGAGATGATGGTAAAAATGCTCTTTTGTTTGAAGTGTCTCTTAATTTCTGCCCAAACCTGTAGTCAGAGGCACAGAGATAGGAAACGCTGAAGAGCACAGGACTGTGCATATAGATATGATCAAAATTTGGATGGTAGTACAAGTGCAAAGCTTGTTTTGTGAACCTTGCTCCTGCTCATGTTCTCTATCTTCATTTCTCAGCTTGTTGAGGAGATAGAAGAAATGGGTGGAATGGCCAAAGCTGTTGCTGAGGGGATTCCCAAACTTCGTATTGAGGAGTGTGCAGCCCGAAGACAAGCCAGGATTGACTCTGGTAAGGAGCAGGGAGATGAAAGAAGGGAAAACTCCCAGTGGAACACCTTTGTATAAAGGTTTTTTTCTACACATTTTCATTGGGTTTTACTTCTTATTTTAGGAATAGCAGATTGTAAGTAATAGAATGGTAATAATTATATGTCAGTGACAACTTCCAGAAAGAAATATGTATGTATGAAATACAGGACCAGTATGGAAACGGTCTTGCTTGACATATTTAGAGTAGACAAATCAATAGAGAGGGTATTTTAAAGGAGTACTTTTGGCCTTCAGTAGTAAATTTTTTATTTTCTCATAGTATCTTTAAATTTCAATTCCTGAATTTAAAAGCCTGGCACCAGTAGATGGCGATAGGGAATGTATTTGGGCAAATTCCAGGGTTTGCTTGGGAGCTGCCCATTTTTTCCTGAAGACCAGAAAAAAAAAATGCAGTCAAATCAGCTTAGAGGATGATGCAGCACTCTGTTTGTGATGTATATATGTATATGTAGACCTTATAGCTCTATTTTGCTTTCTTTAGTCTATATTCCAGTAGCAGTCCAGTAACAGAAACTAGAGATAACTTAAACATGAAAGAAGTTATATGACCTGTTTTGTTTGGAGAATAAATTTGAAGCAGGTCCTTAATTAAGACCAGTAAAGAACAGTCAATAAAGTTTTGTGCTTTCTTTCCTAAGGTAAATTGCTTGGTATTACTTTGAAGAGTTTACTAGTGTTATCAGGCACTGCAAATAATAATGGTTGTAAAGTCCATTCTGGCTGAAAGCTAAATTAGAGTTTTCCAACATAA